>JAPKLX010000270.1:975-44536 GCA_026898415.1 Leonotis leonurus
TTGATTTGTTCAGATCTGTCAAGTTATATTTTAAAAGGTATAAATCTTTTCAGTTAAATGGTTTAAAAACCTAATGTTTTATAACTGTCTGTAATATATTGGAGATTTTCTTGGATCTGTTCAGATCTGCGGAGTTATGTTTTAAAAAAGTAAAGATCTATTCAGATCTGTCGAGTTTTGATTTAAAAAGTATTGATCTATGAAGATCTAAATGTATTTATTGATCTTGGTTTGTAGAGCAAGTTCATGGCTGGAATATCTCCTCAAATATGTATCCTTGGCCGTATGTATCTTTGGCTGAGAGACTTGTCATAAGGTATATTTTCCTATTCTTATATTTATTTAGTGATTCTCTTTTAAACTGTATGTAAGATATTTTTTTATGTGTTATCTTTGTTCGGCAGATTCTTAAATAGCAACGTGTTCCTTAATTTTATGGGCAGCGATTCAGTTTTTATCCGAGGAGCACTTAGGCAGAAGATAAGTATAATAACTTTTTACTGATCTTATCTTTTTCATGTTGTTTCTAATATTTTCTTATTATCTTATTAATAGCTCCTTTTGTATTAATATCTCTTATATTTCTTATATTCCTAAATGGCACCCAATTGCTTAATTATGGTTTCTCTTTTGTATTTTTGTTTTTTCATGAATATAAGTTTCAAAACAGGAGCCTTATTATATTCTACATGTGTTTATATCAATTTTTTGATTTGTTGTGAAATTTTTAAATATCGTGTCTTATAGTATGTTATGTGGGTTTAGTATGTTATCGTGTATTTTATATAAGAGCCTTTAAGTTGTTCTAATGCATGCCTATTTATTCCTTAACTGAATTTCATATAAAATGCTATTATATTAGTTTATTGAAGAGATGTGTATATAGATAAGATATTGTTTATAAATTAATTAGTGTTCACGAAATAGTTTGTAACTGTTCTAAAGATGTAAAATTGTTGGTGAATTATTTATATATAATTGCCAATTCTTATATGTTTTCTTTAGTGTTCTAAGTCTGTATGTTAAATAATGCATTAATTTTATAACCAATAATATATAACATGCTGAACTGACTTTAACAGGCATTACACCTATGGATGTGGCAGCGAATTTGATATGCTCGGCGTGATGTGAAAGGTAAAATAAAATGGATATCAATTAATACTTTTGTTATAAAATCTAATAAAAAATTCAGTTCAAATTTTGTTCTCGGGTATAAAAATCAGGTTCTTAATACGTTTATTTTCATTAATGATCTTGAACAATTTTTCAAATTCGTTTTTTGAAATATATGTTGGAATATGCATGAATGTGTGTATTTAAAGAAGTTAATTCTTATTTTGTATTTAAAGAAAATGCATTAATTTTTCTAAAGTTAATTTTTGAAAACTGCTAAGGAAACCTTTTTGGTACAATTTAATTTTGTCTATAATTTTATATAAGCGCAAGATACAATAACATAACCCTATATTATTAATTAAACTTATACATTACATCCTATAATATTATCCGTACATGATGTCTAATACTGACTTAAATATTAGTGTTCTAACTATATTAGTACTGTAGCTACGTCTATATGTATAAATAAAATACTAAATCCTGTGTTTTTTCTAATTAAAGCTTTTCTATCTTTATACTCCTCTTTCCTTTCTTCTTAGAACTATCACTACAAAAAAATTGAGTATATGTAACAAAATTTATGTAAGGAAAATAAATTTTGTTACATTTGCATATCATATGTGAGGAAATTATATCACTACAAAAAAACTGATTATTTGCCACAAATTTTTTTGTCAAAAAAACTATTATTTCGTTACATAAGATCACATGTGAGAAAATAAATTTCGTTACAGACTCGTCATATTAGGGTCCTCACATATAGTATAATGTAAGGAAAATATGATTTCCTCACATTAGATATGAATCTTTGAGGATTAATGTGAAAATATATACTCACATATGATATGCAAATGTAACAAAACAAAAATTTTCTCACACAATTTGTTACATATACTCAACATTTTTGTAGTGTATACATGACTTCATCACTGTCTTGCTTGTGTTTGCCTCTTTCTTCCACCAAATCAACTTTATCAACTTGTTTTCCTTTGTCTGCCATCAAGACTGCCTTTCCTTTGTCTTTGCTTGAAGATGCCTTTGCACAGTCTGTTGATTCGTTCTTCATGTGATTTAGAACCTGCATATGTTATATCATTCGTTTGTCTATCGAAAACATTTTTTAAAAAAATTTTACAGTTCTGATTATGTGTACTATATAATATTTGCATATACCTGACTGTCTGCTTTCAAACCACAGCTTTTAATCATTGTATTAGGATCTGTAGTAACATATGTTAGTGTGTATGCCCCTGCATAATTTTTGTTCTGCCCTGCATTTGCTTGAACTTTAAAGAGGCCGCTTTTTCCAACAATCGTTTCTAACTCTTCTGGTAAATTGTTAGGATCTTCATGCTGTAAAATTAGTTAGCGTGTTAAAATTATAAAGCAGTGTTTTTAAAAAATAAATAAATCTGAATAATAAATATTAATGAGATATTATACCTTCTTTAGTTCATCTGCTGACTTCCCAATAAGTGTAACACATTCTGATGTAGCGCAGGGAAATAACTTCACAAATTCTATGAAATTGATGAAGTCTGAAACGAAAACTATATTATTCAAAAACAACCAACCCTAGAAATTGTCAAAGTGCCTCTTAATATAGAGACACGAAAAGCACAAGAGGAAATCCTAATATAATTAGGAAACTAAATCAAAAGATACCATCTATTCTAAATTACCAGAATTAAGAAATAACATTATAAAAATAAACTCTATCGTGCTTAGCATATAGGCAGCCGATCAAAGTTATCGAGAAATAGCAACGCAATCTCATCGACATCATTCTCCCCAGGTTGGACACGATTCGCCCTCGAATCGGAATCAATCTCATCGTCAGAACCATCCACGAAAGGGACCAAATGCTTGACATTGAAGACATCAGACGTACGCAAATGACTGGGGAGCTTAAGACGGTAAGCATTTGGAT
Organism: Leonotis leonurus; assembly: GCA_026898415.1. Classification (NCBI taxonomy): domain Eukaryota; kingdom Viridiplantae; phylum Streptophyta; class Magnoliopsida; order Lamiales; family Lamiaceae; genus Leonotis; species Leonotis leonurus. The sequence goes on from JAPKLX010000270.1 coordinate 4,028, forward strand.
TGATCTTCTCCACCACCTCCACAGGACCAATCTTACGAGAAGCCAATTTGTGATACTCATGAGCAGGAAACCGATCTTTAGTGAGAACAGCCCAAACAAAATCCCCAACCTCGAATTCGACATGGCGGCGTCGTTTATCAGCGTGAGCTTTATAAGCGGCATTGGATGTCTCGAGACGTGACTTAGCCACCGTATGAACTTGCTGCAGCTCTGCAATTAACTCTGTTGCACGTTTATCGTGCGGAGAAGATGTAGGCAAAGGCACAAGATCCAAAGGACCACGAGGCAACACCGCATAAACAACTTCAAAAGGGGAAAAACCAGTGCTGCGATTGCGGGCTAAATTATGGGCAAATTCAGCTTGACTTAATTTCGCGTCCCATGAACGAACATTATCACCTACAAAACAACGAAGAAGGTTACCCAAAGAGCGGTTGACAACTTCCGTTTGGCCGTCGGTTTGGGGATGGTAAGCACTACTAAAGTGTAATTCGGTGTGAGCCATGCCCCATAAGCTGCGCCAAAAGTGGCTCAAAAAACGAGTGTCACGATCAGAAACAATAGACGAGGGCAAACCATGTAAACAATAAACCTCTCGGAAAAAGAGTTGAGCTACATGCACGGCATCCGTCGTACGTTTACATGGGATAAAGTGAACCATTTTTGAAAACCTGTCAACGACCACAAAAATAGAATCAAATCCTCGTTGGGTGCGAGGTAAACCGAGGACAAAATCCATGGATATCGCACACCACGGCTGGCTAGGAACTGGCAACGGCCTGTACAAACCGGCATTTGAGGCAGTACCCTTACGCGTTTGACAAATTCGACATCGAGCCACAAAACGTGTAACATCTCGGCGCAAGGAAGGCCAAAAGAAGCGTCGACCAATGAGCTCAATTGTGCGGTCTCGGCTAGCATGACCAATACCATGAATCTCAGCCACTAGACGTTGGCGGAGGCTACAAGCCGGCACACACAAGCAAGGTCCCCGAAATAGAAACCCATCCAGCAACACGAAAGGAAAATAAGGGGCAGTGCTTACTTGAAGAAATATTGTACCAAAATCAGCATCAGTAGCATATAACTCCCGAAAAATATCAAACCCCGGCACCTTGATGCGCATGTCCATTAATAAACAATATCGACGGCTTAAGGCATCAGCAACCTTATTAGCGAGGCCAGCTTTGTGTTTTACAACAAAGGAGAATTGTTGAAGAAATGCCGACCATGTGGCATGACGAGCAGACAAAGATCCTTGCGAATTCAAATGCTTAAGTGCCTCGTGATCGGTGAATAAAATAAATTCCTGGTGGAATAAGTAATGACGCCAATATTTCACCGCCTGAACAATAGCATAGAACTCAAGATCGTAGGTGCTGTAGCGAAGTCGCGGGCCCGATAGCTTTTCACTGAAAAATGCAACGGGGCGACCGAGTTGACTGAGAACAGCCCCAATACCCACGCGAGAAGCATCACAATGTAATTCGAAAGGAATCGAAAAGTCAGGAAGAACCAAAAGAGGCGCCGATGTAAGCTTATCTTTGATGCAATTAAAAGCTTGTGTAGCCGCAGTAGTCCAGGAAAATGTTTTGCCCCGCATACAATCAGTAAATGGCGCCAGAATTGTATGATAATTGGTAGTGGTTCTTCTTTTGTATCATGTGAATCAACGTGCTTCTGAATTTCTTCAGCATAGGTCTCCCACAGTGTACATGTTAGTGTGCGACCCCTAGATATTTAAAAAAAAATACTTAAATTACGAAATAAACTAAGAGGAAAAAAATCGTAAAAAATGTAAATTCTGAATTATATACAAAGAAAAATTTATATATTACTCGATGTCTTGTAAGATGATTTCAATCAATATGGTCTGTTGGTTGTTGATGTCTCTGACTTGAGGTGATCCATGCCAAACCACCATTGCAATGATATCTGTCAAAATGAATTTTTAAGTTATTCTAATAGCCAATAAATGTAAATGATTGAGCAATGATCTAGATTAAATATAAAATGTACTTACCGAACATGGCAGCATCCTGCACGTTTTCCATTGTTAATATCTCTTGAAAGTCCTTGAAATTGAAAATTTGAATTGGAAAATCACTATCATCAACTTCACAGACATTGGTTTGCTTGAAAATAAGAATTTTGAAAATGTGATCAGTGGTTATTGTTTTTGAATTGTTTGGGACGACAAAAAAAGTTCTGATCTCGTACACCCTGCATTCTTTAAGAATGTGCTTGAAGTTTGAAATTGTCATTTGCTGGATTGATCCATGAATAGAGTTCCCTGTGATTTTAAAATATGTAAAACAAAACTGATTAATATAAAAACTTTTTTTTGAACTTTGAATAAAAACATAATGAAAATGTAGATCAATTGTAGAAACAATTTCAAAACTTGAATTTCGGACATTTAGAAAATTATAATTTGGCTGACAGATTTTGCCCTATAGAATAATAATTAATTTTGGTAGTTGAATTGTAATATTCCAATTTTTAGTTGGAAATAAGAAGTAATTTTGAATTGTGGCTTAAAAGAAATGATATTACCATTCTGTCATGAAAGACGCACTCATGACTGTATGTTTCTTTTGCGTTCTTCATTGAAGGCAGATCGTAATTTTGAACCAAGCGCAGTTGGAGTGCTATTCTGCTCTTTCCTTCTTCCAAATCATTGATGAAGCCAAACTCAGGATCCATTATTGCTCAAGTCTCGTTCTGGGATTTTGGGAGAATGAAATGGTGTGGTATTGGACGTTTGAACTGTTTATATATATGTAGAGAAATGACAGTTGTAATAAATAGACAGATGTGTCGTTTGAGAAGTTATTTTAATGTTTGTCAAATGAAACGTTGAGAAAAATAGTAAACTGATTTTTTAATAATTGTCAGAAAACTGCTATTGTAAAAAAACTGTCATTGTATTTTGCTTTTAGATAATGATAGATAACTAGCATTTTCCCCAACGCACAGTAACAAATATTGATTTATATTCATAACACAAAATAATTTGTGATTATATATATGTGTAAATAAATGGATTAAAATGTAAAATTTCGATAACTTGAATTGTCACGCCCCGACCTCCGCCCTTCCCGGCAGAGTCCGGTTGCGCGACTAAAAGATATTTAAATGAAGGATTAACTTGGAACACTGAAAACTCTGACTGAACTGAAAGTAATTTAATAACTGAGTTTAGTTCACACAAGGGTTTAATTTACATAATTGGCAACTTTGCCAAACAAAAACTGACAGAACTTGCACAGCGGAATAGGATCGACTGAAGTCTACGTGTATGATGACACGTAGACACCCAAAATTTAATTTAAAGACCGACAAGCCTGCCATAGCATCTCCCATCTTCATGTCTCAACCTGCACATTTATAAATACATGCAGGGCTGAGTACAAAAGTACTCAGTAGGCACATTGCCCGAAAACACATACATACATTATAATTGTCAATGCCGTAAGAGTGAAACATAGGGATTTTGTCTTTAAAAGCACCTACGTTCACTAAATTCATTTGTAAAAGATCCTAAGTTCGACAGCTGTCTAATTTCTTTAGTATACTGGCCATATCTGTAATTTGATGATTTATGGTACCGAGAAGGTGGCCACCTTCTACGGATACCGAACCGGCCAACCCGATAGATGACTCACGGTCCACTGTAACCGGTCAACAACTTGGATGACTCCCAGTTATGTGTGCACATTTAGTTCGAGTAGGTTACATCACCCACTGGAACCCGAATTCGATTTAAATTCTTCGGATCCTTAAATCAGGCATCCAGGATCCTTACACCAGGTACCCTTAATCAGATAGGCATTGATACAAATTATAAATCATTTCGGCAAGACAATACTTTGAAATGGTATTTTCTCAATCATTTCGAATGCAACATAAATAGTAAACGGCACACATAATTTTATTTGTAATAGAAAGCCTACTTGGATAACTTCGATTTGCACTGGATTTGATCTCGAATTGCGAGGTAGAACTCTTGTAAGAACCTTTATAAAAGCTCGTATAAATTAAAATGCCTTTAGTGCATTTGAAATGTTTAACTGTAATAATATATTATTCTTAGTTCTCGTTAATTGAGATATTGATATTTTAGATCAATATTATTTATAAAGGTTTGAATCTTCGATTTAATCCCTTCAGTTATTGCATTTAAGTGCAATAAGTGTATTAACGCTTAATTAATTTAATTATTTTTAAATTTAAGAACTGGGTTCATTTGATGTAATTATCTTCGGCCCAATTAATAATAACACTCAGCCCACTAGCTCTATAGCTCAATTCCAACACTTAATTTAATTTCAGTTCACAATACTTGCAACCCGGCCCGTAAACCCGGCCCGTTTCCTAAATTTCTTAACCCTTACTCAAATTCCTAACACCCTTCCCTTATTCTCCCTCTCACTCGATCTGCTCTATCCCTCTCTCGATCGATCTGCTCTCTTTCTTTCAGTCGATCTGCTCTCTCCTTCACTCAATCGACCTGCTCTCTCCTTCACTCAATCGACCTGCTCTCTCCTTTTACCTTTCCTCTCGCTATTCTCTATCTGCTTCCTCACTCTCCTTCTCTACCTTACTCTCTGTCTCCACTCCCTTTTCATTTTCTGTTTATCCTCCCTCTCTCACTCTCTCCATCTGCTCTATCTGTCCTTCTCTTTGGTCTCTCCCTTCTCCTTCACTTACTCTCTGCTTTCTCTATCTGTCCCTCTCTCTGGTTTCTCCCTTCTCCTTCACTCACTCTCTGTTCTCTGCAATCTCTACTTCTCACTGTCTCTACTCGATCTGTCCCTCTCTCCACTCAATCTCTGCTTTCTCTATCTGTTCATCTCATTGTCTCACTCACTCTCTGCTCTATCTATCTGTTCATCTCACTGTCTCACTCACTCTCTGCTCTATCTATCTGTTCATCTCACTATCTTACTCACCCTCTGCTCTCTCTCGATCTGTTACACTATCTGCTATCTGCTTTCTCTACACAATCTGTTTCTACGATCTGTTACACGATTTGTTGTCTACTGTTTCTTTTTGTTTTCTACTATCTATTGTCTACTATCTGTTTATCTATCTGTTTTTTTTACTCTGTTTCCCAATCTGTTTCTACTATCTGTTTTTCTTACTATTTGTTTTCTCTGTTTTTCCACTCTCTGTTTTTACTATCTGTTTCTACTATCTGTTCTTCACAATTTCTCGTCTTTAAGGTATAATTTCCTCTTTTCTTATTTTCTTCTAATCTTAGGTTTATAATTTCAGTTTGTACCTCCATTCTACTATCTGCTTTAGTAATATCGATCTGTTTCTTTACTTTTCTTCTTATTTGTTGAATAAAACGTGTTTTTAGAAGTTACGCTTCTGTTAGTTAAGTGGTTGCTTCACTTTACACGTTAATCTCATTACTCAATTATAATTAGCCATGTAACTGCTGATTTGTAATGTGAGTTTTGGAATAAGAATTTTGTTCATGACTTTCTCTCTCTTCGTTTTTCATCTTTTTCTCAGTTTTTCTTCCGCTCCTTTCATGGAAGTTCACTTTATTGTTTTCACATACTCTGCTTCCCTATTGTTTTGCAAGAGTATTTTAATGTGTGTAAATGTTTTAAAAGATGACAACTGTATAGTTATGACTTCAGTTCATGGTTGGAATTGATTATATTTTTGGACTTAGTATCCTTTATGAAATCTGAAAGTTCATACATACAGGTTTTCCGTTTTCTTGAATTTAATTAGGAGAGCAATTTATAGGTGGTATATAGTTGTAGATTAAAACTATAAGATACGAATTGCAGTTAAAGTTAGAGTAATTACCTAAATCTTTAACTCCTTCTTCTTCCTGTGTGAATTAGAGACTGCAGTATGTTCTAATATTTAGGTGTGAATTTTCTGAAGATAGTAAACGGTTCTAAGCAACCCCTATGCTCCCTTTTATAGATTAATTTTGTGTGTATTCTACTAACTTGTGAGTTAAGAGTTGATACTTTATTAATAGATTGATAATTATTGTTTTGCAGATGTGGAAGGTTATGCATCCACCTTGGAAATTCAGCCCGTGACTCATCTTAATTCCATCCACTTGGCAGCCGCATGGCTGCCACCTTGTTCACTTTCCTTTACTTATCTTTATGTAATTATCAACTTATTACACTTTAGGATAGTAAATCCTTCCTATCCTCTTTACTTAGAGATACAAATTCTCATTATACTACCAATGTATAGATATAAATCATATATATCTAAATTTAATTGATACCCCTTATTATTGTATATGCAACTCATATATACCATTTTAAATTTACCGAGGTACAAAATAGGTAACATATCCCTATACTTATATTCACTTCCAAAGTATATACATACCTTGTATCAATATCTATCAAGATATTAATATAATCCATACTTACTTACTATCTTAATCCAAAATTTCTTATTAAATTATCTTAACTCTTATTACTTAATTAATATGTTCAATATATAATTAATAACCGCGCACAAATATCGTTTATTTCAATAATTAAAATACGGGGTATTACATGAATTTTACTTTAAAATTGGGGAATTGGATTATTTGACTTTGAACTTCATGTAAAGACTTAAATCGAAACATAGAAGCCCTCTTAATCATTAATTAATTTTTCATAATTGGGAAAAATAACATATATTTTACATTCTTTTGAACATCATCTTTCATTCTATGAGCCCTCTATACATATATACAATTATTAATATTTTCTCTTCTTCCAAAGAAAAATAAAATAAATAAACATGCAAGTATCTCTCTACGACACAATCTTTAACACTTATATTCATTGATAATCTCTAACATCATTTCAAAAGTATATATTGTTGTCAGTTCCTTATTTAAATAAAAATGATTGTTTTGTTGATTTTGTAATACCCCGTCTTTTTAAGTCCCGAAGTAAGCTAGATCCGAACGCGTTTGTAATATAATTGGAAATAATAATATATATATTAAACGTTTGCTTTAATTTAATAAGAAGTGAAATGGATTAGATTTTACTTTGGGCTTTAAAGAACTTAAGAAATGAAAATTTTGATTGATTTAAAATTCTTAAGAAAAATTTTGGTTTAATATAATAAGTACTTATCAATTATTGATTAACATCTCGATAAATATTGATATTAAGTTTTTGTTGATAACTAGAATAAACATTTAAGTGTAAGTATATATGTTATGGTTTGAAAAACTTATAAATGAGTCATGGGAGCTTACAACAATGTAGTTTTAGTGATTAAGATTTTATATATCTAAGAAGCATGCTACACTTATATATATGTATATATATAAGTTGTTGAATCTGAAAATGCACTATGGAAAGTACACGTTTGATACAATTATATATGAGTTAAGAAATGCAAGTGATGGATTGGAAATAAGTAAGCTAGAAACACTCAAGTGGTTTATGTAAAAGCATTCTCAAATTGGATAAGGTAGGATAATAAAATGAAAGACATAAGAATAAGAAACACACGCATGTGTATAGATTATACACTTAGTACAATCAGTAATTGGGTTGGAAAGAAATACATATTCACTCAAGTGCATGCATGCATTTAGACATTTCATAAAGTAAGGAAAACCAATAAAAATAAACACTCGAGTGGAAAAATCCTATGATATATATATTGTACAACTTGCCAACACCAACCCTTCTAACACATATCATTAAACAACATAATTTAAAAGCTAAACTAAGGGGACACAAGCTGCACAGCAGCAAGTAACATAAGGAAATGATAAAACGATTCTATATGTATAAGAGATAACCATAAAATAAAATTTGAAAGCAAATAAAATATCTCAGCAGACATGCTGCTGCAAAAATGGTGCAGAGAGGCTGATCCTTCGGTTGAGTGAGGATAGAAGTCTTCCAACCATGCCTTATCCCATAGGACCCATACCCTACAAAACAATAGAGTAAAGCCTATTAAATAGCTTCTAACCTTAAGCACTAAGCTATCTAAACCTTAAGTCTTAAGATAAAGAATACACATTGCAAAACACCTATAAAAAGGGCATAGGGGGCTGCCTCTGAACGTTTAACACCCTCAAAACCACATAAACACTAGCACAGTGCAGCATTCTTATGTTCATTCAAGAAGAGAAGTAGTTAAAGTCTTGAGGTAATGAAACTAAGCTCTAGCTATACCTTCAAGTTATACCTCTTATACTTTTAACTTACAATCATGTATAAACTACAAAATATTTCTACCCTCCTAAATAATTCAGGGAAAACAGTGTATATCTTGAAATCTAAACAACAACAACACCAATCTAAGTTCTGCCTTCCAGTTAAATGCATGAAAACAGAAAGTATATATATATACAAACTGTACAGATTTCATTAAGCAAGTAAATTGATTCTAAGTACAGTATATATAGATATTCATAGGTTTTAATCTCAGTTTAATGGCCAGAATATAAACTTAATATAGGTGTTTATAGTTTGAAAAACAAACCATAATTAGTTATCAAACAGAATATATATATATATATATATATATATATATTTACATGCAGTTAACCAAATTAAACAGAAATGTGAATTTAGAACCATCCTGTTTCTGAAATCAGTTTTCAAAACATGCACATATCTTTATATTTAGAACATGTTAGCAGAACATAGGAATATATATAAATATGCAGATTCAGAACTTAGCAATGTTCAAGAACATACATATCCCAGAAAATTGTTCAAATCAAGCATAAATTACTAAGTCAACGAAAACAGAACACAATGTTCAGAGCATAGAGGATCAATATGTTTCTAAAATGCTACAAGACCCAAAACTAGAAACCTTAACACTGTGACTAAACCTTCAGTAGTTTAATTACACAGTAACAAGTCAATAATTGAAACTTAAGAATCAAAACACATATATTAAAAAGCAGACTTAGCTGCTGCCACAGAGAATTCAATTAAACTCCCAAACATTGTAAAACATACCCAAAACACAAAAAGAAAAAAAAATAACGAAGGAAAGCAGACTTAGCTGCTGTTCAAGCCAGAATTTACGCAGCCAAGAACTGAAGATATCCCCTTTGAAACAACTTCATTTCCCCGGCCAAATTCAAAGGAAACAAAGTAGTCAGTAAGGAATTCCAAACTAAATGAGAAAATTTTAAGCCTAGTAATATTAACTAAAATCTGAAAAGAGAAGAACATTTACACAAGAATTCTTGCAAAACCTAAAAATTTTAACGAAAGAAACAGAATTTGAAAACTAAAGTAAGAGCAGAAATAAAGAAAGATATATAGATCTTTTACCTTAGGATTCCAATTAGCTCCCATGAGAGAAACTTGGGGCTAGGAAGGCTCTACCTTCCTGCAGAAAATAAGAAATCAAGGGAGGGTAAATAAAGAGGGGAAAACAGAGAGTGTAGAGCGTGAAAACCAGAGAGGGATCGAGAGAGAAGAAAGTGTGAAAATCAGAAAGAGGAAGAGAAGAACATTACCTTGAATTACTGGCGAATTAGAACCCATTTAGCTTCCACAGATAGGAGTCTTGAGCTAGGGAGGCTTCCTATTCCTTTAGTAAACAGCAGAAATAGGTAGCTGAGAGAGAGAATTAAGCGAGGGAAGGGAACAGACAGAGAGAATCGAGAGAGAGTTGGGAAAATAGAGAGGGGGGTGAGATTAGAAGAGAACCGAAGAGGAGAAAAAGAGCATACCTGTGAAGGATTCGCCGGAGGAAGAGGGAGTTGGCAGCTGCGAAGAGCGAGCTTGCTGACTGTTGCCGTCCATGCAGCGGCGAAACTGAAAACTCGAATGAGAGGGAGAGATTGAGAAAGAGAGAGTAACGAGAGAGAACCAGAGAGGCAGAGAACTAGAGAGGGAAGAAGAGAGAGGGTAGAGAAGAGTCGAGAGAGTGGAAGAGATCGAGAAGGAGAAGAACAGAGTGAGAGAGAGAATGAGAGGGAGAGAAGGAAGAGTTGGGTGTGTGTGGGTTGTGTCTGGGAGAGGAATGAGGGGAACGGCTGAGGAGGGTTAGGGATAGATTTAGGTTATTCTATAATGTGGGCCGGGTTTAGGCCGGGTTACACAGATATTGGGCCAGGAATTAAATTGTTTTCTGGGCCTAAAGGGATAGAACTGGTGGGCCGAAAGGAGAAATTTTAATTGGGTCGAGTGAATATGGGCCTAGGAAATTAATTATTGCTGGGCCTGAATCGCTATTGGGCCGAATTAATTAAATTATTGAGCTGGTAAAATAATTAGATTGGGTCTAGTTTATTAATCTTAAGATAATTAATACTTAACTAATTAAATTAATTATTAAGCTCACTTAATTAATTATATGGACTAGTTTAAAGATTTTATATGATAAGGCTTAATTAAATTAAGCTTATCATTTTTAATTAAGATGAAGCTCAATAAATTAATAAATATTAATAATGGAAGAAGGGATAATATATACATTAAGTATTACTCCCTCCGTCCACGATCTTTCTTCCCAAGTTTCCTTATTGGGACGTCCACCAAGTTTCTTCCCACTTCCTTTCTATTTTTGGCAACTCTCTACTCCACTCACAACTCAACACATCATCAATAATGTGGGCCCCTTATTCCACTCACTACTCTATACACTTTACACATCATCAATAAAGTGGACCCCATTCTCCACTAACTATACAACATTCAATACATTTTACATTTTATCAACTAAGTCAACATAATTTCTTAAAACCCGTGCCGGGTCAATGTGGGAAGATCATTCATGGACGGAGGTAGTAATATTTCGAGCTATTAATTTAGATAATTAAAGCCTAAGTATTAAATCAAGAGTCACAACAAAATGATATCTCTTATTTTATTAAGGATGGATTTAAGGAATTAAAATTTGAGGTTTGAAAGAATTAAATAATTAGAACTTAAATGGATAATTAATTATCGAGAATTAAGTATCTCATTAAGTGTTAATACACTTATTGCACTTAAATGCAATTACCGGAATGAATTGAATCGAGGATTCAACACTTATAAATAATATTGATCTGAAGTATCAATATCTCGATTACAAGTCGAAATAAGAACCAAAGAATGATATATCTTACGATTAAATGTTTCAAATGCACGAAGGGCATTTTAATTTATACGAAATTTTCCCAAGGTTTTTACGAGAGACCTATTTCGCGTTACGTGACTAAAGCAAATACCAATCGAAGTTATCCAAGTAGGCTTTCTATTACAAATAAAATTATGTGTGCCCGTATGCTATTTATATTGTTTTCGAAATGAATTCAAATTGAGGAAATATGTTTCAAAGTATTGTCTTGCCGAAAATGATTTATGTTTTGTATAAATGTCTATCTGGAAGAGGAAAATCGAATTCGGGTTCCAGTGGGTAATCATCCCCACTTGAACTAATGTACATAGAGGGGACCGTGAGTTATCGATATGGGTTGGCCGGTTCGGTATCCGTAGAAGGTGGCCACCTTCTCGGTACCATTAAAAGGGCAGATATGGCATTATACTAAAGACAATTAGACAGCTGTCGAATATAGGATCTTTCACAAAAAGGATTTAGTGAACGTAGGAGCTTTTAAAGACAAAATCCCTACGTGTCACTCTTACGGCATTGACAAGTATATATGTATGTGTGTGATTTCGGGCAATGTGCCTACTGAGTACTTTTGTACTCAGCCCTGCATGTATTTATAAATGTGCAGGTTGAAACGTGATGATGGGAGATGCTATGGCGGGCTTGTCGGTCTTAAATTAAATCTTGGGTGTCTACGTGTCTTCATACACGTAGACTGTAGTCGATCCTTATTCCGCTGCGTGAGTTTCAATCAGTTTTTGTTTGGCGAGGTTGCCAATTATGTAAATTAACTCCTTGTCTAAACTGAATTCAGTTATTGAAGTATCTTTCGTTTCAGTCAAAGCTTTCAGGGTTCCATTTTATCCTCCCTTTATATACTTTATCCTTCATTCATTTATCTTTTAGTCGCGCGCCCGGACTCTGCCGGGAAGGGCGGAGGTCGGGGCGTGACAGATTTATGCAAACTTATTCATTCACGTAAAGAATTAATTTTTATTGCAAGTATTCATGTTTATTATAACAATTTAAATAATAGAAAAGCAGTGTAAAGAATCAAAAGAAAATTTTGAATGGAAAAGTCAATTATTAATGAAGAACACACGTATAAGTTTAGCTACAATATCTTTCATATAAATAACCAAAAGTGTTATAAAAAATGTTATTTTGTGGATATTACTATAAACATATTTATGTATTTATTTAAGGTTATTTAGATCTTTGTACTGTGGACCATCTATAAATATTAATAAAGCTCTACGGTTTTATACCCTACTGTTTTTTTTTCTCTCTACCGTCTCTTCAATTTCTTTTTCTCTGTCCTGCTGTTACTTTCTTTCTTCTTCTCCATATTATTTTACTCAATTATAAAATTGAATCAATTATATTAGAACACGTTATCAGCACGAGTCTCTAACCAAGTGAAGGATGTGGATTGCTATGCCAAAAGAATTAAAGAGAACGAGATAAGTGATTACGCTTCAACCAGGTGGACAATATGATTATATTTTAAAATGAGTATTATATATGTGACTGTGTTGGCTTGCCAACGAGAAAAATCGATTGGATCTTGAGTTGGTTGAAGTTCACCTTTCAAGATTAGTGTACACGTGAAGTCGGTGTACTGTGAATCGTATGGGTTGGTACTTTGTGAATTGTGAGACTTTATGTGATCAGTTCCGATGAAAAAGTTACACGTTTGTGGAAGTCGTACAGCTTCCACGGCGTGAAACAAATATGGATGATATGAATGAAAGAGCGGTGTTTTCCACGTATTGAAAGAGCAGTGTGTTCCGCGAGTAATGCTAATAAAAATATTTTGTGAATATATAAGTATTTCCAAGTCTCATATGATTTACTATGATGAGAATGCATGACTATATTTTTAATATTTTTAAAGGCTAAAACCACTTAGTATTTTTTGGTACTCAAACCTGCATGTATTTCTAAATGTGCAGGTTGTGTGCTACTATGATGAGAATGCATGACTATATTTTTAATATTTTTATAGGCTAAAACCACTTAGTGTTTTTTGGTACTCAAACTTGCATGTATTTCTAAATGTGCAGGTTGTGTGCTGACGTAATGGCGAAGTGTTGAGCGAGAGTTGTTCTTTTGGCCCAGAGATAGATATTTTTATATATTTGTCTCAGCTATTGTTTTACTGCAACACTTTGAGGTTTTGTTATTCTTTGTTTGTATAGAGAAATTTATATTGTTCTTCATGGAATATACTATGAGTTTGTAACCTACATGAATGTTTTTATGCCCTATCAAATCTTGTGTTAATATTAGTAGCATTCTTTGATCGTTGACCAAATTGTTCATTTTGTGTTTTATGTGTTTATTCTATTTTTTCCTTTCTTTCCCGCTTCTTAATTCTAATCCCGAGTCACACCCTGACTTACGACAACCTTCGCGATCGGGCTGTGACAGTAACATTGGCACATACTCATATCATTTATACATATGAATGATATACTTTTCAGATAATCATACCATCCATACTACGTTAGCATGAAAAGTAAGTTTCATACCTTATATACAAAACTAGTTGGTAACCCGTCGAAATTCGACGGGATTTTAATATTATATAATTCAATAAAATAAAATATTGAAGAGATAATCATACCATCCAATTGCTAATCAACCTAATTTGTGAGCATAGGATACGTAATTGGCACATTGCAATATAGAAGTGGAAAAAGTGAATTAAACTTTTACTGAACAAATAACAGTTTTCATTTATTCTAACCACACTAAAAAAAGCAAAAGATTCCCATTAAAGAAAAAACAATTAGCGACACCAGAGACGTAGAGAAGAAGAATTATAAAACATATAAGTAATTAATTACAATTAAATAAATTTCGACGACACCAGAGACGCAGAGACAAAGAATTATAAAACATATAAGCAATTAATAACGATTAAATAAATTTCGAAACAATATAAAGTGGGAAGACTCACCAATTGATCTATTAGAATCATCTCCAATGCTTCCTTACCGGATTTATCCTTTTGAATCCAGAGACGCATAATTCTAACAATTATAATTTTTTTCCTTAACTTCTTATCAATAATATTCAAAGGGATGGAATCATCATTAGTAGACATAACTTTAAAACCTTATAAAATATAAAAGAGTTTGCAATAAAAAATTCAATAACACCAAAATATACGCATAAAACATAATATGACTTTAAGTGATATAATATTTATAGTCAAAGTTTTGGACGTGATAAGAATGCATTGCATTGGAAAGAAATCATTATTTATTTTTTCCTTTTATATTCATGCCTAGCCAATTGCATAATTTAACATCAATAAATAAAAGTTGTGTAGTTCTCAATTGCCACGTAGCTTCGGTTCATAAGCACCGATTATTTAGATTAGAAGAAAGGAAATTTTTATTATGATATATAGAAGGAAATGATGACTTTATAGAAATTAAAGGAAGGAATATGAGCTGCGAAAATAAATACGCAATAATTGTAAAATTTGTTTTCTCTTTTATAAAATTCATTCTCTCCGTAATTTCCAAGGCAGATGGCCGATGCCATATAAACTGTTTTTTAAATTTAGCTAATTTATAGGTTGATTGTTAAGTTTATTTTTATCTATGGCACAAATTTATAGCTTGATTGTTAATTTGAGTATTATATATGACATAAATTTATTCTACTCCAATTAATGTACAATATATTATTATAGGAAATCAATGTTACTATCGGTAAGTTTATATATATATATATATATATGATTAATATTGTAATACCCCGCTCTATTAATTATAGCATTAATCGAGTTTTACTATATTAGAGTTCTCATATCCATTAAGAATTTTAAAACTCCGATGTTGAGTTTCATTTTAGGTTATTAATTTAAATCGGATAACGATTTATATTTGAAATTCAAAACGGATCGATTTAAGTAAAATGATCGTACTAATTTAATAAACTAAATTAACACGTTTATCTAATTGCAAAGAAACAAAATTTAAGTTATAATAAAATAAAAGACAATACAATGTTGTATCCCAATCAAAATAAGAATAAATGAGTAATATCCAATAACTATTACAAAATTCAACATTACACTATAGCGTACAACTAATATCTAAACTCAAAAGACTACTACCTAGTCTAAGCTTCCTTATTTGTGTCGGTTGCTATACTTACAACCACAAATTACCCTTTTCATTTCAACCACTCCTTCTTCCATACCATCCCACATCGTCACCCTTATATCAAGGAGTATTCAACCTAAAAGAAAATTTATAGGAAGAGAAACATAGAAAACAGGAGAAAATAGTCAGGAGGTCTTCCACAACAAATTTTCTCACAACCATATCATCATCCTCCACCACAGTCAATCAAGTAAGTTTTCATAAAGAACTGAAATTGTGTTTTATGTATATACCTTCATTTATCTTCTCCAGTTTAAAATCAGTATGGGAAGCTTAGGAGCTTAAGTTCTAGTAGTTGAGAACATTTTAACTGAATCATGCTTAAACATCAAGACATGTCTAGCCAAGTTATTATTACTCATAATGTAATATCCCGCTCTTTTAATCATAGAATTAATCGAGTTTTATTATATTAGAGTTATCATATACATTAAGAATTTTAAAACTCCGATGTTGAGTTTCATTTTAAGTTATTAATTTGAATCGGATAACGATTTTAATAGGAAATTGAAACGAATTGATTAAGTAGTTCATTTGAACTAGTCTAGTTAACTATTAGACTAATTTGTCTAATTATAGTAAATAAGATATGAAAATCAAATATTATAACAAAACTATAATATTAAATATTTCATCATAACAAAGTAATTTAAATTACATCCTACAATAATGTGATATGCATCACTAATCAACTCAAGAAGATAAGCAACAAATACTACAATGAAAATATTCAACTATTACTACCAAAGCTCCTTTACCGCCTCCTATTAATGATTTTTATAGATTTACTTTTTGTGGTTCTCTTTTATCCACACCACCCTCTTCACCTCAACTACACGTCACTTTGTCCTATCACTACTTCCATAATATCTTGATGCAACCCATACCTTCATTCTCATCTCCCCATCTCTGCTAACTGCATTCACACCTATAATAAGAAAACCAAACGAAAGGAGAAGAAGTAGGAGAAAAAGAACACAAAGAAATAAGTTGAGGAGTAGGAGGAAGTCTTCTCGCTCAGTGGCAAACCTCAATGAGCTGCTCCAAATCTGCAGAAATCAAGGCTAATAGAATATTATCTTTCATAAGGTAATAACAATCTCAACATTTAATCTTTTAATGTTTTATATTCTATTTGTTAAAGTCTAGTACATTACACCAACATTTAGAATCCTATAAAAATCAAGCCTCTCTTAACCAAAAATGCTAAAACATAATGCTATGCAAAGTTCAAAACCTTAACATAATCATAATCAGTAAAAGAAGGAAACCGAAAAAATAAAAAACGAAAATTAAAAAAAAAAAAAGAAAGAAAGATTTACCTTGATGATTGTCTGCAACTGAAGAAGAAAACATAAAGGTAAGAGAAAGGAAATTAGGGAGAGTTATGGGTTTGGTTAAGAGTAAAAAAGAGAGTGATTTAGTTGTTAGAAATAAAAGAATAAAATAAATAAGAAATAAAAGAAAGCAAAGAAGAAGAGTTGCCTTCATGTTTGTCTGCAAATATAGAAGAAAGGAAGAAGGAATGGGTGGGGGGGAGAGTGACGAATCCTGGGGAGAGAGAGAGGGAAATAATTTAATTAAGAAGTGTAAAAGAAAAATGAAATAAATAAAAAAAATGGAAATTAAGAGTAATAAAGAAAAAGAAGAAATAAATAAATAAAATAAAAGGAGAAAGGATGGTGAAGAAGTCGACAGAATATAGGAAGAAAAGGAGAAGTTTAGTTGTTAGGAAAGGGAGATAAAAGAAAAGGGAAAAATAAAAGAATAAAAGATATAAAAGGAAAGAATAAAGAAAAAAGGAAAGAATAAAGGAAAATAGGAAATGAAAGATAATAATGAGTTGGCATTTAAATATGTTAAGTCTAATGATCTCTAATTAATTTTTAGATTTATGATTTGTTTGAATAAATGATTTAACTTAATTAAATGGTTAATTCACTTGTCAAGAATTGATTACTAATTATTATTTAAGATTTAATTGTCTCGTTGTAAACGAGTAATGATAGCATTTAATTTATTAAATGCTATATAACGAACTAAGATTTTCGAGGAAAATCCAAGTTTTGTGTCTAGAAAATAGAAGGGATATGAAATTCTAAAAGCTATTTATTAGCTTTTAATTAGATATAGATTTATTTAGATTATAAGGTTTCTAAGTATTATATGAAGGTCAAGTATAATGTGTAAGCCAAGTTGAACGTGAGGATTAGCTTGACTTTTCTAAACTCAAGGGAGGTTTAAAGCTACGGATTTATTCCAAGAGGTGGGTTTATTTTTCGCAAAATTATGTTTGAGTTATATAAGCTCTGATATTGCAAAATGAATTTTATCCATGTCATGTTTAAATGTACGTTCAATTAAGTTTAATGCTCTGAAGTTAATCGATCGAGGTTTTCGGCTTGACCTAACACGTTAGTCGAAAACTGTGTACACGATGGGTAGTAGTGCAATGGGTTGATCTCCATTGTGTGCTGCTGTAATGTTAATGAGATTCTCTGGGTTTCGACCCGAAATCCAAAAGCAGAAAGGGATTCTCTGGGTTTCAACCCGAAATCTAAATGCTCAATTGACTCTCTGAGTATCAACCCGAAGTCTGAATGTAAATGGGCTCGACAGTGGCAAGAGGTCCGGGGCCAAAGTAAGAGTAACTTTAGAACGTACATAAATGGCCAAATGAATGAAAATGATAAATGATTTGACATGCTTAGAAGTACTTTCCGTTTTGAAACCTTCTAAGGTATGTTGTTCATAAATGGATAAAAATGTTTATATTTTATAAAATTGTTTATAAAATGCATAGCCCACTGAGTACACTAGTACTCATCCCACAAATCGTTTTCAAATGTTTTCAGGTTAAGTGCCGGTGGTGACGGGTTGAGCTGAGGCGGTGTTGTTGTCATCTGGTTGGTTTTATGAATTGCTTCCGCTATGATATTCCCTTTGTCAAGTATAGTTCGTCTGTCGATCTATAACTTTCTAATGACTCTGGTTATGTTATTCTATTTGATAGAATTAGGATTGTGAACCTCAACTTCTGACATCGAATAGCTTTTTGCATCGATTTGAATTGCGAGTCTTCTCGTTTATATATTAATGGTTATGTTTGATGTATTATTCGGGTTTCCTTCCAAGTCAAGCATGCCCCCCTTCTTCCCCGCTTCTTAAATCCCACCCCTAGTCGCACCCCGGCTTACGGGCCTTCCCTCGGGAATTGGGGCGTGACACATAAACCAACCAAAAGTCTTCTTATTAATATGGTTAACAAAGCATCACAACACAAATCAAGTCTTGCTTAACTAAAGAATTCTAAAACATATAGATATGCACAAAATCAGATTGCACCTTAAATCACTAAATTGAAATAAAAAGAAAAAGAAAGGGTTGGTATCTGCTACTGTTGTCGATGACTTGGTGGCAGTGAGCGGAAGGGTTCGAGGCTGCTGACTTGGTGGCGCAGGATTGTAGATGTAGATGACAAACTCGAGTCTTCCATGGTGGTTGCAAACTTAACGATGGTGGCAGCAGGGCAGCATGAACAACAAAGCGTGTTGGCACGTCGGAGTTGTCGTCGTGACAAATCTAAACGAGAGGGAGAATTTCACAAATTGAAATTCTCATTTTTCAAAATTTAGGTATTTTACTCAAATAAAGTTCCATGTTCCAATCAGAGATAAGAGAGTATAATTTTTTCCTGAATCGGAGTGGTTCGCCGGCGGAGGAAGAAGGAAGGAAGGAGAAGATGTGCTTGGTGATTTGTGCAGAAGAAGGAAGGGAAAGAAGAACCGCTCGAGAGGTTCTGGGGAGAAATAAACTCTTCCAATTAAAAAGAAATTTAATAAATAAAAAGTAATTGAGTAAAGGAAAAGGAAAAGTAAAAGTAAGAGAAGAAAGAGGGGAGGGGAAGAGGGATGTCTGGGGGAGAGAAAATATGCAGGAAAAGAAAAGGGAAGAGAAAAAAAAAACAAATGAAAAAGATATTAAATAAGAAATTGGGTTGGGTCTAATACTCGGACTTGTTAGAATATATTTTTAAAGCCCAAGATTCAATTTAAAAGATTGGGCTTAAATTAGTTTAATACATTGGCCGAATAACAATTTAATATTTGGGCTGCACATTGGGCCGAAATTAAGTCTAATTTATTTGATTAATTATATATGGGCTTAAATAAGTAATGTTTATGGATCTTTAATTAATGTTTGGATCCACATTTCTAATGAGATGATTTAATTTAATTAATCATGGTTATAAGATCTAAATAATTATTAATTGAGAATAACTACTATGCATTATTAATTAATTACTATTAATTAATTAATAAAATGATCAAGAATCGAACATCAACAAAAGGACAATTAAAAGCTTTAATTGTCTCTTTTTAAATGAGTAATAATAGCTTTAATTTATTAAATGCTATAAAACGAGCTAAGATTTTCGGAGAAAATCAAAGGGTCGTTTCTAGAAAATACAATGGAAACGAAACTCTATGAGCTATTTATTAGCTTTTAATTAGATATAGATTTATTTAGATTATAAGGTTTCTAAGTATATTATGAAGGTCAAGTACAATGTGTAAGCCAAGTTGAACGTGAGGATTAGCTCGGCTTATCTAAACTCGAAGGAGGTTTAATCGACGGATTTATTCCAAGAGGTGGGTTTATTTTTCTTAAAATTATGTTTGAGTTATATAAGCTCTGATATTGCAAAATGAAATGTTGTCCATGTCATGTTTTAATGTACGTTCAACTAAGTTTAATGCTCTGAAGTTAATCGATCGAGGTTTTCGTCTTTACCTAATACGTTAGTCGAAAACTGTGTACATGAATGGGTAGTAGTGCAATAGGTTGATCTCCATTGTATGCTGCTGTAACGTAAAAGGGATTCTTTGGGGTTTCAACCCGAAATCCAAAAGCAGAAAGAGATTCTCTAGGTTTCAACCCGAAATCTAAATGCTCAAATAGACTCTATGGGTTTCAACCCGAAGTCTGAATGTAAATGGGCTCGACAGTGGCAAGAGGTCTGGGGCCAAAGTAAGAGTAACTTTAGAACATACATAAATGCGCAAAAGAATGAAAATGATAAATGCTTTAACATGCTTAGAAGTACTTTTCGTTTTGAAACCTTCTAAGGTATGTTGTTCATGAATGGATAAAAGTGTTTAAATTTTATAAAACTGTTTTTAAAATGCATAGCCCACTGAGTACACTAGTACTCAGCCCACAAATTGTTTCCAAATGTTTTCAGGTTAAGGGCCAAATGTGACGAACTGAGCTGAGGCGTGGTTGTTGTTCTCGTCAGATTTCTTTTATGAATTGCTTCCGCTATGATATTCCTTTTGTCAAGTATAGTTCGTCTGTCGATCTATAACTTTCTAATGACTCTGGTTATGTCCTATTCGATAGATTTAGGATTGTGAACCTCAACTTCTGGCATCGAATAGCTTCTTGCATCGATTTGAACTGCGAGTCTTCTCGTTTATTAATGGTTATGTTTGTAGTATTATTCAGGATTCTTTCCAAGTCAAGCATGCCCCCCCTTCTTCCCCGCTTCTTAAATCCCACCCCTTGTCGCACCCCGGCTTACGGGCCTTCCCTTGAGAATTGGGGCGTGACAAATATGAATTTTTAATTCAAAAAATTTGAGAATTTAGATAAATAGAATAGAGAGATTATAGGATGCCACCTAGGATTAGAAGCATAATGGTATTAATAATATATATATATAGATTCGTACCCCATTTATATATTGATGTATATATTAATGATATTTGAAAACTAAAAATTGACTATACAATTTCATCCGTTCATATATTGAAATAAATGGTACAAATTTATTCTTATTTCATATTAAAATATCATTCTCATTTAATATGTCAAATATATATATATATATATAATCAAAAAGATGAATCGACTTTTTTTAGGAATCATTAAATCCTATAAATGATTGTTCTGGTCTATCATGGAAATTCTTTGAAAAGAAAGAATCAAATAATTTTCTATGGTGAAACAAAACATCTCTCATTTCCCCCTCGAATAGATTGATTTTTTTTGTTTCCATTTCCAAAGGGCTCCTGTTGTGTTGTTTTGAAGAGGGCACCAATCCTTTCAACCCTGTACCAACGGGTATCATACCCCCCAAAACAACGTTCTCTTTCAGGCCTTTCAACCAATCGATTCGACCCCGGAGAGCTGCTTTTGCTAAAACCCGAGCAGTTTCTTGAAAACTTGCTTCAGATATAAAACTTTGAGTATTGAGAGACGCTCTTGTTATGCCCAATAAGAGGACTTATGCGTGGCATGTCAAGAAATCAACGGATATTTTGTTTAAATAAAATTATAATATTGTTACATGTGACATGAATTATTTTTTGAAGTAAAAAATGTATAATTATTTTATTATTTATTCATATGAAATTCCCTTAGAATTTACACATATTCGTAGTCTCTTTCAAAAGTCCATCTAAAAGATATTTTTAATAATTCCCCATTCCAAATTATTCGTTCATATGTTAAAGTCGTGTAGCACACCTAGGGATGTGACGGTACGATATACCTTACTAAAATTGTCATACCTTATACCTTACATTTACTTTCGGCATGAAAAATTTCATACCATTATCTTACCATACTTTTCGGTATACCTTAGTTAGGTATACCTTACTTTCGGTATTACATTTTTACATACTTATACCTTACCTTATTTTCGGTATACCTTACCTTACTTCGGTATACCTTTCTTACACGGTATACCAAATTTATTTAATCACCTTAAACAAGGTCTAACATATAAAAAACATAAAGTATTATTTTTTAATAATATAATTTATGAGATAAACCATTAATATCATATAATTAATTACAAGATATTAACTAACTATATTATTGTATTTTCATATAACTAATTAACTAGATTTAGGCATATAATTATAATTAATTTGATCATTTATGTATGATATATTATAAAAATAATAATATATTTTCATTAAATATATATTACAACTTATATTATGTTTATTAACTAATAGATCGTGTAATTATATCATAATTATTTAGTTATGTAACAAAATATATATATATATATATATATTTTAGTTTATCGTTATTATTTAAGATAATAAGTAATATATAAGTTATTGTTCAATCTTTTTAATTATTAATAAACTCACATGTTTTTGTAGTTTGTCATTCATATTTATTAATTATAATTCATAATTTATGAATAAACAATTTTCTTATAATTCAAATCGAATATATATATACATGTTATATTATAATATATGTATATATATATATATATATATATATATCGATATATATCAAAATAAGGGTATATATACCGCGGTACGGTATGATACCTTACCAAAAATTTCGGTATACCTTATATTCGGTATTTTACGATATTTTTCGGTACGGTAAGTACGGTATACCATTTTTTCAGTAAATTTTGACAGCCCTAAACACACCATTTCATAATATAAGAAAACTTGTTTAATATCGCGAAATACCAATCGTCGTACCCCTTGTGAACTTCATTAAAGAATAATTTTGCAATATATTCTCACCTAAATATCCGTATATGTTATAAAAGCGAATGATAAAGTAAATATTAATAAGGCAAGGAAAATACATAAATAAAATAAAATTTGAAGTGTAAAAAAGTAAATAATATGAAAACTCGTTTAAATGTTTCGAACTATCCGTTTATGCACATAAATATAAATTCATACATGTTTCAAATCATGTATTATTATATAATCGTTTCGGTTTATATTTTTCATGTTCGGTTCAGTTTTCGATTTAAGAAAATTTAGGATGCACAGCCCTACTCAATACCCTCCTTTATGGAGGAGTTACTTCTCGTACGTCCTGACATCCACTGTGTCGGTTAGGGGTGTGCAAACACACCAAACCAAACCAAACTAAATTTAGAGAAATCAAATCAAACTATTTTTTTTTTAAGGAAACCAAACTAAACCAATCTCTTTTTAATTTGGTTTGGTTTAAACCAATTATTATGTTTACTACTATAACAACTATTTTTTTTAACCTTTTTACTACCATATTTTTTTTTTACTAATTTAGTGGTGCCCAACCGAATTGGAACTGTGGAACAGATACATATATAATCGGAATTAGAACCACGACAAACAGTTTCAAACTAGAATCTTGAAAGATGGTTCTTGATTTGGTTACGGTTTTTTTAATTTATTTTTGTAATAAATTCAACCTTTAGGTGAAAATATATTATTATGTATTGAAAATACAATTTTATTTTTATTTTTAATTTTAAATAGCATAAAAACATAATATATATATTTTTTTAAATTTACCATTTTTTCATGAAAAATCTTAATTATAAAAAACGGTTCAAACAATTAGAACAAAGAACGGGACGTTCTAGTTCAAACTTTAACCATCTACCCTCTTAAATGGTTTGGTTATGTTTCCAATTCTTGAAATCGTGAAATCGCTAGTTTCGATTTTGATTATAACCGGAATTTAATTGTTGGCACCTCTACCTACTATTACATTTGAGATAACTCTTTGGATTTCTTAGTCAACAATTAAAATTCATTGAAAGAACTGTAATACATTTTCAAAAAATAATTGTATGTTGAAAGAGCAATATTTCAATACGAGTTAGATCGTTGAATTTTTTAATCTTATTTATTAAATTAAGTTCATATATATTAATCGTGAGTGATATTTCGTAAACTTTTTTACATCAAAATTATTTCATAACAATATCCACTATTAAGTTTGTCTTTTTTTAATAGAAATCAAAGAAATTTAAAATATAATGCAAATCAACAAGACACCAACTCGTTATCATATAGAGAAAGAAAAAATCAACAAAAATGAAAATATATTTAAAAGTGGTTAATTTATTTAGTTTGAAACCAAACCAAAATTACTCTGGTTAGTAAAATCTCAAACCACACCAAACCAAATCAAATTAGATTATTTTAGCTTGATTTTTTGTTTGACTTGAGTTTTGTTCACCTCTAGTCTCGGTCGAACAATCATTTAACATTAACGAATTTGTGCTAAATCACATGAGATGTTCCATGAAACCAATAAATATTGAAGCTAACATCACTACAAAAAATGCATTTTATAGTAACGGAATAGTGACGAATTTTTTTTTCTTTTTCTAAATTTTAACGGATTAACAACAAAATTATTTTCAAATTTATTGTCCAATTTTAATAACGGAATTAGTGACAGAATTATTTGTTATTAAAATTTAATAACAGAATTTTCCTTTACAATTCTGTTACTAAAATTGAAGAAATCATTTTAAAAACGAAAATTCCGTTACAATTTCGTTGTTATATTGTAACAAAATATATTTCATTGTTAAATTCTTTTAGCAACTATTGATATTATTACGAATAAATCCGCTACAAATTTGTTACATTCCTGATACTTGGGGCATGAAAAAAAAGTACTCTAGTAAAATAGTTGTCACTAATAAAAATGTGTGCACGCAAACTTACAAAGAGAGAAAGAGAAATGGACAACCCACCCACTTTAGTACATTTTTGAAATACTGCATTGAATACTTAAAACTTAGTAAAACATGGAATTGAGGGATAGGACTTGGGACTTGGGATTTGGGAGACAGAGAAATGCATGAAGTCATAAAATTAGAGACGGATTCTAAAGGTGGAGTGGTTAGGTTTAGATGTAGACAGAGGAAAAGTGGTTATTTGGTATATGTATTAATTACGATGACGGTAGGTGCACCGTGCACAGTTGGGGCTATATTTTTTCGGACAATAACGATGCTAACATCTAAACGATCGACTTCCACAAAAAGGAAAAGATTAAACTAAAAATATCAAGTATGACCTATGGGATGTAACAAAAAGTGCCGAGTGGTAATTGGTGGAAGTATGTAACAATCTAATCAATAGTAATTAGTTTATGTAATAATCAATTATTATCATATATGCAATTTAAATTAAGACAAATGATAAGAAAAGCTTAGTGGAATGAACATAATTGTTGGATAGTATTTAAATTAAATAAAATCAGATGTTTATTAAGTGACACAACATTTAATTTTATGTACCTAAATATTTTGAGTTCGATTTACGTGTCTAGTAGATGATCGTGGTATATTCATATTCGGTAAACTGATTCCCAATAGATGAGAAATAGTGAATTAAATTTGTCACTTGATATTGAGTTATATGCTTCAATTCAGGTTAGGTTTGGACCAACCTAAAGTTCTTTTTGGGTCAATTTATTTGGAGCTCAATTGGATGTGACCCAATTAATTTGGGATCGTATGTGTACCGGAGATCATCTAAATACGTTCTCAAAAGAAACCGTGTATAATGAAACTATCTAGATTCATTGCACGTTTGAGAGGTTTTTAATGTAATGCTAATAACCGTTAACACTGCCATGGACATTAACAGCAACATTAACTGTATGTTAATTAACATATATAGGTTCACTGCATATTGGAGATGTCTCCACTGTAATGTCTGCAACCTTCATCGCTGTCATGATGACATTAACGACAACATTCGCTCCATCATCGATTGTATAAGTGAGAGTTGACCTATAAATTGGGATCATGTACATTTCCATCCATACAACTTTGACACTTATATACAACTTTGCAAATTCTCTTGCATACACATCTCTCTAGATATTAGCAAACATTTCATATTTGAAGCTCAGTTATTACCTTCATTCAGTTCGTCAGAGCTCGTTGGTTTGTGGTGTTGCTATCTTCAAGATTAAACCATTTTTATCATTGGGAACGATATGTTAGATTCAAGAGCACTAACGAGGCGTATTTAGTCTTAACGAAAAATGATTCCTCGACTCAGCTTATTTCGATTTAAAAGTTACCACAACCGAAAATAGATTGTAGTGATAAACACAATGACACAAAATATAAAAATTCTATGAGATACATAAATTATAGCTTACGCATAGATGCCTCAAAGAAAAATACTCACTATAAACAAGAATAAATTTACAAAACTAAGTTGAGAAAATAACAAACGAAAATACTACCACAAAATATGCTAGATACATTTTCAACTAAACAAATATAGGTAAATCTCATATATCTCAAATGTATTGATGTAATCCACACTAAAATTTGAAATAATATTCTCCTTAAGTAGTCTTGCACATAGCTTGGAGTCCAAGCTTATCCGCATTCACTAATCTAGTGGATTGTTAATTACTTCCCACTATTTCAGTCACATACCACGCCTAAACTCATTCCATATTTTTCTCAACTTCTTCTAATATGGTCTCCATGTATTTTACTTCCAAAATTGTAGCAAAGTAATTGTACATGTGTTAGCATATTTTTAATGTCTTTCCATGTTGGTCGAGTCCATCAGGTCGATCAAGCAGGTCATTTTCACGACCTACTCGTATATCATCTCACTCGTCAATTTGATATCAGCTCGGTCGTCGGGTTACTTGTCAGGTCGCTCATCAAGTCGCTTGTCAGCTCACTCGTCAGATTACTTTTGGTGACCTGACCTGATGGTCAACCTGAAGGTCCATCCTTATGACCTGTCCTGAAGGTTTGCCGGATGGCCTTAAATTTGCATCTAGCCTTGATATGTTATTTCCTCGTTCTGCATCTTAATTTTTCTCGATCCGCTATTGCCTCAATTTGCATATATGGTTGTCTAATAGTCTAAGTTTGCGTTCTGTCCGAGCTTTATAAGACTGTCTAAAGAAATAATACACTTTTAGTGGACGACCAAAATAGACAATAATAGTACATTTCGTGAACGTGGATTAATATATACTCAATTCTAGAGCTATAAATGTAGTAAACTGAATTGAAAATTCAAATATTGTTCAAGCTTTATAGTCTAAGTTTGCATTATGTCTGAGCTTTGTAAGCCATATACTTGTTTAAAAGCTTGTTTACTAAATTATTTAAATAGAAATATACTTCATTCGTCCATAAAAATAGTTTATAATTTGATCTGACATGAATTCTTATACATGATAAGTTTTTTCTATGAGTAAGAAATTATTAATAATTGTAATTTTATATCATATTTTATTTATTATTTTTAATTGAGTCGTGTACTTTGATAGTTTGACTATATAAACTTTTCTACTACCATTGACATAAAAATGACAACAATTTAATAATTTAATTTTTAATTTATTGTCGAGCTGTATGACATTTTCAGTTGCTATAATAAGATATTGTTAAGTGTGGTAATCAATAATTTAAAG
Organism: Leonotis leonurus; assembly: GCA_026898415.1. NCBI lineage: Eukaryota > Viridiplantae > Streptophyta > Magnoliopsida > Lamiales > Lamiaceae > Leonotis > Leonotis leonurus. Next base: position 31,540 of record JAPKLX010000270.1, read on the forward strand.
TTTATAACATGTATTTTTTCTCATATATATACTTTAAATCTTAAACTATATAATCATTTTTCGTGTTTCATTCTCATATTAATCTAACATAAAAGTATTGCACGAATTAAACAATATAAATCCCATTCTCTTCAAAGTTGCATTAACTATGAAAACATTCAAAATTCGTCAATTTTTTGTAATTTATGACAAGATATTCTAAGAAACCAAATAATACTACAATTTCCCTGTATTGAAAATTGGCCTTAACTAAGATACTAATATATATTAAAAAAAAAAAAATTCTAGAAATTAATATAAAAATTAGCGAAGAATTCATATATATTAAAATCATTCAATATTCTTATATTATATTTTTGGTGTGGATTATTTGCTACTCTCTTCGTCCTGCTAAAAGTTGACATATTTTTTTATTGGGTCGTCTGATTAAAACTGGTCACTTTTCAAAAATAGAAAAAAAATTATCTTTAAAATATATCACTCATGCTTTTAAAAACCACAACACTTTACTTTCTTAATCTCGTGTTGGATCCTTTTGTGTCCGTATTTAATTGGACGGATGAAGTAATATAATACATAGAGCTGTTAAAATTAGTTTGAAATGGCCCAACCCGTTGAACTTACCCGGTCCACTCGTAGTTAGGATTGAGTTGGACTCAAAATATGAAAGTTCAAGAAAAATCGGGAACATCTAGCCCGATAGATCTATGAGATTTGGGCCACATAAGCCCTGATGGTCTTCGGGTCAATTTTTTCTACCATTTTTCAACATTATTTTAATTTGTACTCACGTTATAGTATACAATTATATTTTCAATATTATGTAACTAAATTAAAATTTATTAATGATAAAATTTTGATACTCTTTAAAAATATATTTTATTTGATTTTATAACAAACTTATTTTTATATTCTAAGTAATTTTTAAATAAAATAATAAATCTACATTAAATATAATAATCTTTTTATTTATTTATTTTTAGAATTCTGGATTGGTGGAACAATTACGATGACGAGTGGGTGCAGTTGGGGCTTGATTTTTTTCTGACATAACAACGTTAACACCTCAACCACTCCGAGAAAAAGAAGATTAAACTAAACTATCAAAATTTGTCGAGTTGATGAATGATGATTATAGTAAATTTGTATTTCTAAACCAATTCCTAATAGTGGATATGTAATTATAAACATGAATTTGAATTAGGTTTGAGTCACTAAAATTCTTTCTGGGCCATGCATGAGTTCATTAATAGTTGAAGCTCCAACTATTTATAAATTATCCCATACCATACCAAATTCAAAATCATCTATCAAGAATGAACACTAGAAATTTCAGTACCCTCACTTTAATTCTTGTTGTGATCATTTCATGTTCACAAGCAGCATCTCATCATAATTTTATTGAATGTCTATATCAAGAATTCAACAACTCTTCCATTTCCCACAATATCTACACCCCAATGGACCCATTTTACTCCTCCATTCTACAATCTTCAATCCAAAATCTGAGATTCACTTCATATTCTACTCCAAAACCACTTGCGATTATCACCCCACAACATCAATCTCAAATTCCACCAATTATTCGCTGCGCCAAAGAGAACGACGTGCAGATTAGAACTCGAAGCGGCGGGCATGACTACGAGGGATTATCTTATGTAGCACAAGTGCCGTTTGTGATGGTTGATTTGATGAAACTTAGTGAAATCACAGTTGATGTTGAGGAGAAAACTGCATGGGTGGGAGCAGGTGCAACCATCGGTTCCTTATACTACAACATTGCAGAACAAAGCCCAACTCTAGGGTTTCCAGCTGGCGGTTGCCCCACGGTTGGTGTCGGCGGCCACTTCAGCGGAGGAGGAATTGGATTAATGACGAGAATGTATGGTACGTCGGCAGATAATATTGTTGATGCAATAATAATTGACGTCAATGGAAGAATTCTTGACAGAAGTTCAATGGGCGTAGATCTATTCTGGGCTATTAGAGGTGGCGGCGCTGCCAACTTCGGTATACTTGTTGCATGGAAAGTGAAACTAGTGGATGTTCCAGAAACAGTGACTGTTTTCAAATTGCATAGAACGTTGGAACAAAATGCAACCCAACTGGTTCACCGCTGGCAATACATAGCTCCTAGATTAGACAAAGAATTGTTCATTGGTATTGTACTAAGAGCCAACATGACGACGATTAATGCTTCTTTTTACTCGTTGTATCTTGGTGGAAGGGAGAGGTTGCTGCGATTGATGCAAGGAAGTTTTCCCGAACTAGGATTAGTTCGAGAAGACTGCGAGGAAATGAGCTGGATCCAATCGGTGATGTATGAAGCAGGATTTCCCATTGACCCTTCACCACAAGTTGTGCTGAACCAAGCTAATCTCAACACAGGATACTTTAAAGGGAAGTCAGACTATGTGCAGACACCTATTCCTGTATCTGGGTATGAAGGCGTATGGAGACTGTTTTATGAAGAAGAAGGCAAGCAAGCTAGTATCCAGATTGTTCCATACGGTGGAAGAATGGCTGAGGTTTCTCAAGGCGACATCCCCTTCCCTCACAGGGCTGATAAATTGTACGAGATGAAGCATATGGTTTACTGGAAAGAAGAGGAGAATCGGGATTCCGACAAGTATATAAGGTGGATTAGAAGGCTCGAGAAATACTTAACTCCTTATGTTTCGAGGGGTCCGAGGGCAGCTTATCTCAACATCAGAGACCTCGACCTTGGAGTGAACGACATTCAAGGACAGACCACTTACGCACAAGCTTCCATTTGGGGGAAGAGATATTTCAACAACAATTTCGATCGTCTTGTTGGGGTCAAAACTGCAGTTGATCCCACTAATTTCTTCAGAAACGAGCAGAGCATTCCAATATTTCGCTCCTGCAGTTTAGCAGAATAAGCTGGAAAAATATTTTATATTATTAATAAAAATAAAATTTATTAAGAATAAAAGTTAAAAACATTATCTTTGTATATATGATCATCGTGTTGGTGGAATTACAACATAAATAATTGCATTCTTAAAAATAATTTTATATTGGGAAAAGGTGCAAATCCCTCCCCAACATTTTGAGTAAAACACAAATTAGTCTCTATCATTTGTTTTGGTGCAGATACAACCTTAACGTTTTAGTTTTGGTACAAATACAACCTGAATGTTTTAATTTTGATACACAATTAATTAACTCAAATTAATAAATAGATTTTTTTTTGGTGAATCTCACATTATTTAATTTTTCATCATATTTAACATATTTCTTAATTAATTAATTATTATTTTTATTTTATTCACAACACATATATTTAATTAAAATTAATAAATAATATAAGACTATATTATTCCACTACGTGTTGTATGACACTGTCTCAGTAATAACGACTCATAATCTTTTTTGAAAATTCGTTAATAGAGATCAATTTTTGAGATAAAATTAATACATGATATATTCATTAATAGGGGTGTCTATTCGGGTCAGGTCGAGTTCCCGAACCCGAAAATCTTATTTTTTCATACCCGAATTTGAACCTAAAAAAATTTTGGGTACCCAAACCCGAATCGGGTATTTCGCGTAGGATATTGGGTACTCGAAATTACCCGATTTAATTAATTTTTTTTCTTATTTTCGGGTATTTATCGAATACTATCGGGTAATTTTAAAATATTCAAATATTTATAGTATTAAACTTTTAAATTATAAAATTAAAATATAATATTATATACATAATAAAAATAAATAAACAATTCAGGTTTCGGGTAATACCCCATCGGGTATCGAGTACCCGAACCCCGACCCGAAAACCCTAAAATATTAATACCCGATCCAAAAATCCGAAAATCGGGTATTTGGGTACCTGAACCCGATTGGGAATTGGGTATTATCTGAAATACCCGATACTCGATTCCCGAATAGACACCCTTATTCATTGAAGTTTTATTAATTTTTTTCATGTAAAAAATAAATTAATCTTTATTAATGCGAGAGAATAAAAGAGTATAAGCCATGCAATTTTAAATACAAAGAAATAATATTATTTGAAAAAAACATATATGTACAAAAGAAATAATATTATTTGAAAAAAGTATATATAAAATTTACAAATAAAATTAATTATTATTTTTTATTTTACTTAAAACACATATTTAATTAAAACTAATAATTAATCCAAAAATATTTAATTAAAATTAATATATAATATAAGATCAATATAAATTTTAATTAAATATATGAATTGTTATTAAAATAAAAAAATAATAATAATAATTAATTAATTAATATGTTAAATATGATGAAATTTAAATAAGGTGGGATAAAAAAAAAAAATCTATTCATTAATTTGGATTAATGACTTGTGAACCAAAATTAAAATATTAAGATTGTCTTTGCACTAAAATTAAAACATAAATGTTATATTTGCACCAAAATAAAGGATAAGGGGTGATTTGCATTTTGCTAAATACTTTAAGGACGCATTTGCACCTTCTCCCTTTTATATTTTATTTTAGCTAAATATTATTTGGAGTGCCATTCGGTTAGTAGTTTTAAGAATATGACTTCATCCTTTCAAGAGTATGTAAATATATTTAAATTATGACTGTTAAAATTTACCAAAATAACGGTATACCGTACATGCCGTATCAAAAAATACCATAAAATACCGAATATAAGATATGTCGGAATTTTTAGTAAGGTATAATACCGTACCGAACTTTTCGGTAAGGTAAAGGTATAACTTTTCCAAATATCGAGGTGTGTCGTCATATACCGTACCCTAGTATATAATGAAAAAATTAATATATATCATTGCTTTCGTATATATCAATATATATATGTATAATTATATGTACACACACACATATATATATTTAATTTAAATTATAATAACATAGTTTATTTTAACTAATGAATTATAGTTAATAAATATTAGTGACAGATTACAAAATACAAAATATGTGAGTTTATTGATAATTGAAAAAATTGAACAAAACATATTTTTTGTTACATAACTAAATAGTCATGATTTAATTATACTAAATTATTTTTTAATACTAGCTTATCAATCTAAATAATTATATACCTAATTACAATAAAATAAAGATAATTATAATATAAAAGTGTGCTTTTAAAATATGTGCATATAAAAATATATTTATTTAAAATATGATCATATGACTATATCTACTTGATTTTAAATATAATATAAGTTGCAATATATAATTAATGAAAATATACTTAATTTGTTACTCCTATAATATATCATGCATATATGATCAAATTAGTAAGTTTATGATTTATATATTTAAATCTAGTACTTGTATATCAACATAATAGTATAATGAGTTAATCTCTTAGTAATTAATTATCTGATATCAGTGGTTAATCTCGAAAATTATGTTATTATAAAAATAATATTTAATATATTTTAAAAAATATTGGATGTTATTTAAGGTGTTCTTCATTATGTTTATCTATGCACATATTTTAAATAAATATATTTTTATATCGTGAAAGAAAGGTATACCGAAGTAAGGTAAAATATACCGAAAATAAGGTAAGTTATAAGTATGTAAAATGTCATACCGAAAGTCTACCGAAAACTATGGTAAGGTAACAGTATGAAATTTTTTAATTTTTTCGCGTTTGGCTGTGAACAGCAGGTTGAGATGCAACTCGCTGTTTATACTACAACAGCTCGCTAGGTGTAGCAGTTGATCTCCTCTAATGTAGAGAGAGATCCAGCTACTCAAGTAAGTTCTCAACACAGAGCGTGAATAATCTGTCAATGAGCAGATAGACTGGCAGCTAGCTAGAGCATACCTGACGATCTGTCCAACTACAAATCGTGTGCGGAAGCTGTGTATATGTTGTTGGCTGCTCTTACACTTAGAAAATATATTTTGTTTATACCGAGTGTTCTTTAAGAGATTGATTCAAGACGCACAACTCGCTTAATTAGATAAGCTTGCTGGTGAGTGATAAACAAAGAATCAAAATAATGCAATGCAAAATATAAAAGAACACACAATATTTAACGTGATTCGGGAAATCCCCTATATCCACGATCGATCAAAGCTAGATCGATTAGTTCCATAACCTTGGATCCCTCGCTTATTTATCATCGTTGAGTACGAGTCAAAACTCGCTTATTTATTCTCGCTGAGTACGAGATTACAACTCTCTTATTTAAACTCGTCGAGTACGAGTTATGGGTTCGGTTTTATAATCGTTCTTCCTCCAAGGTTTTGGCTATGGAGGAAACTAAAACTATTGGCTTTGAAGGTTCAAATCTAAGATAAGTTCTAGCAGGTTTTTCTTTAGAAGTATGGTGATTTCTCTCTAATTTACAACACTCAAGTATGTATATAATCTTTATTTAGTGTTGAATAAATCAATAGAAAACTGGAGAGAATCTTGTGGCGTTGAAGCTTTTTCTGGGCAATGTGACGAACACACACACAAACCAACACTATTTCTGAAGAAGGCTTGAAGTATATCTATAGTCATATTTGAATTATAGTCGTTGGTAGACTTTGCAGTAGGCATTAAATACTCCTTTGGACGTTGGCTGCTAAATGTACTTCTAGCCGTTGGAGTTTGTCCTACGTAGATGTTGACGTGGCATATGACATGTTAGCTTATTAATTTAGGTAGATTATAGCTTCCTCCAACTGGGATGAGCAGCACGTTTGGATCTCATAAGAACATGTGGATTAAACACTAGGTGAACAAGTTGTATTCAACAAACATTGAGCTGACTCCTCATGAACAACAAATCGTTCTGCTATCGATCTGTTACACATAGATCGTTTTTCTTGAGTTTCTTCTTGCACAACTAGCTGTCCATCTCATAATGTAGCTTCTTAGGGTAGTTGTTGATCGATCTATTAGACACAGATCGTTTATAACGATCTATTCCTTGTATATCTTCTTATGCAGCTTGATGTCAACCTGTTTGATACAAGGTTGATCTTATCGCGCTGCTTCTTGGTCTTCTTATCGACCTGTCTATCGATCTAACGATCTGTCCTTGGTAAGTATGCTAGCCTCATGTTCGATAAAATAGATGTTATAAAAACTAAGTCTAGATAGATTAGGTTAGTCCTATGAACAGATCGTTACATCAATCTGTTCTCACATTTTGACTTAACCTGCTGCATGACAAGGTCGATCTTTATAGCACAAATTGTTAATTTAATCTGGCCTTACAGGTTGATCTCCCTTCTAATAGATAGACTGTAATACCCTAAATTTTTTCTAATAGAGTTAAGATATCTTACTACGACTAATTAAAGATTTTAGGAAGAGACTATACCCTATTAGGACCTACCATATGAATTTGGCACCCGGTGAAACTTCTTAAACATTTCTTTAAAAATTAAACTTTTCATGCATAAGTCAAAAGCATATGAATATTATACTCATTTTGTAGGGTTTTTCAAAAGAAAAATATTGGCACTAAGTTTTCCTAAAAAGGAGTTCGTACGTAACCGCTACGGATTTTTGAAGTTTAAACACGTCGTATAAAAATTAGTTTTTCCATGCATGACCGAAAGTATATCAATATTATAGTCATTGTGTAGAGTATTAAGAAAGGGAGATGTTGACTTTGAGTTTGCTCGAAAAGGAAATCATGTGCAGAAGTTACGGCGTTTTAAGATTTAAGTATTAATAATAATATAATATAAAAGAAATAATAATAAAATATTCTAAATTTTAGTATTAATTGGGGTATGGGACAAGAGGTTTCTTCCCTCATTTGAGCAGAAGCCTCGGTTCTTCTACCTCTTCTTCTCCTCCTCTTTTCTTTTTTCCTTCTAGCGGGTTTAAAAATCTAAGATCGATTCAAGTCAAAGTACGTCAAGATAAGGTCGAAGGTAGGCATAGAGCTTGACAAAGGTGGCTCAGCCGCCGTAGAGTCTCCGCCGCCATCGTTCTGATACCGTCATCTTCATTTTTTCTCATCCGTTCTCTTCTTCATTCATTTTCCGATTCATAATTATCGGTCTATCAGACGACTAAGGTCCCTTAAGGTTTTGAGTTTCTGACCATAATATATGTTACTCTGCAGGATTGAATTTTAGATTTGGATCCCGGTTAAGATCGCCATGTCATAATTTATTGCATTATTTCATGTTTTTCTAAAGGAAAAATATTCATGGCCAATCCTTTTTCGATAAAATTTATAATGCATGTAGAGAAAAAAATATAAAATTTTATAAAAGAGATTTCATTAATTTTCATCGGTCCAATTTTCATAAATCTGAAAAAGACTACGAATCTTCTTGAGTAAGCTTTGAGCTAAAATTGCATATTTTAAAAATATTTTTTCATATTCCTATAGGGAATAATGGCCTGAGTATTTTTGTCTTCTGGGTCAAATTGATTTGAAAACCCGAGTTTTGCCAAAATGACCTTAGAAGACTTAGAAAGTTATCGGTTCCTCATTTTCACTTTATTCGCGTTACATTTTGGGATTTGAGGTCAAAAGTTGTTCCGTATAATTTCCAGGTGCTTACGATTGCGAACGAAACATTTGACATATTTACAGTTATCACACAATATTGGTATTTGCTGACAGGTGGGTGTATATATGTTTTCAAATGTATTTTTGAGTTATTAAGTTCTGATATTTATGAAAATAAAAAATGGATGTCCATGTTAAAATATTTTGCTCCTTATTGGATAAGTGATCCCTCAAGCATGACGATCAGATCATGTGCTATGTTAGCGCACTGGCACATGGTTAGTGTACACATGGGTGTATATGGGTTGTCCCCATATATTCTCGAGTGAAATCAGTTTGGGTAAAAGTTCCCTACTGATGAAGGACATAAATGATGGACCTCTATGGGCTGTCCCCATATATTCATAAAAGGGTATCTAATGCCAATATTGAGCCAAGGAAAATGAGATCTCAATGGTTTTGGTATGCATAGAATGACTTTTTGTTTTAAAACTTTCTATGTGATACTGTTCAAGCATGGATATTCCTTTTCGAAAATGATTTCACAAAAGGTTTTTAAATGGCATAACCCATGGGGTACATTAATACTCAGCCCTGCAAAATGTTTTCAAATTGTTTTGCAGATTGAGCGGCTGGTGGTGTCATCCGAGGCTAAGGAAAGGGTTGTTGCAAACCGTCACGTTATGTATTCAGCTGCCAAGTTCATGTTCTTTTTCGACCTCTGTTTCTTCATGTTATTGGTTTCATAATAATAAAATTATCCATTGTTCATTCACGAGAATTACTATTGTCTATTACATGCATTCATGTTCATAGGAGAGCTTAGAAGTATTCGGCCCCTCTTGGACGCTCTACTCTTCGACCCCTTGTGATGTTGTCGTGTAGCACCGACCACACTTGGCGAGTTGAGTGAGTGACACCTTTCGCTAACCTCCTTCCTTTATTGACTGCTCCTATTGGAATGATTTGGCCGCTTGGGATTCTGGATTACCGCTCCCATGTAACGAGCTATAATCTCCAACCCCGTCTTGCATTGCATCTCTTTGCATCCGATTGTTCATTGATCATGACATCATTGTTGACTATATCTACTGGTGGATTTATTTGTCTCTTCCCCCATTCAAATTAGTCCTAGTTATAAACGAGTTATTGTCCATTTTTCAAGGACAATTCTTCTATCATGATTACATGTTTCATGTCCCCCTTTCTTCCCCGCTTCTTTTCTTTCCCCTAATCATACTCTGGCGCGTGCGCCATCCCTCGGGATCAGGGCATGACATAGACAAAATAAATCAAGCTCTATGACACAGGTTGTTAACTCAACCTGATCTTACAAGTTAGCTGATCTATTATTGAGAACACAGATGGTTCATATGGACACGATCTGTCTTTCATCGATCTGTCTTTATGTTGTCTATCTAATCTAGACATAAATACCTAAGCATCAATATACATTAAAACGTAACACCGTTTAATATCATACATATATATATTAAGATTTCGCATCATCAAAACATATAAATGGTGATTTTCACAATCTTAAAAAAGGTTCCCAACATCACATCAGTTAAAAACATGTTAAGTTATGTTTGTCATTATGTACAAAACAACTAACAGGTAAGTTAAAAGGTATTACGGCTAGCTTATTTCCAAATTTCGGTCCTAACAAAATTTGATATGGTTAGTGTGTGTGGTCTGTGAAATGCACATTAAAAATATAATTATAATTTGTTATAATTAAAATAAATTAAATATAAAAATTTGTAAATTAATATACAATACTCGTAAATTTATTTATTTCTTAATTTTAATTTGTTTATGATCTCAACACATGTTTGACATGGCTGGCCAAAGAGCCGCAACCCTTTTATTCAGATTTATTTTAATCAAAATTATGAGAATTTTTAAGTTAAAATTGGTCTAAATTAAAGGCAGGAGGGAGTAATTTTTTTTTTTCCACACATATATATTATAGACTGTCTTATTTCAAGTAAGAAAAATCTAAACATAGTTGGGAGATGAAATAAAATTAGTTTTATACAAGTTAATTAACTGATATTAAATCTAAAATGTTTACTTTATTAAATTGATAGTTTAAATTAATCAATGCTTACTTATTATTCTTTTATTGCTTTAATCCTTTTAAGTTTGCTTACAATTATAATCGATAAATTAAAGAAGAAAAAATGTCAAAATGAAATAAAAAATGGTTAATGAGCGAATAATTAATGCTTAAATATTACTCTCTCCGTCTACGATCTTTCTTCCCAACTTTCTTTATTGGTCCATCCACCAAGTTTCTTCTCACTTCCCTTCTATTTTTAGCAATCTTTTACTCCACTCACAACTCAACACATCATCAATAATGTGGGCCACATTCTCCACTAACTGCACACTACTCAATATATATAATCATTAATGTGACCCCCTTATTCCACTCATCACTCTATACACTTTACACATCATCAATAAAGTGAACCCCATTCTCCACTAACTATACAACATTCAATACATTTTACCCTTTACCAACTAAGTCAACACAATTTATTAAAACTCATGCCGGGTCAACTTGGGAAGAAAGATCGTGGACGGAGGGAGTATTTTTCTATTGATTATATCTTTATAGTGTACATTATTCATATTAAACAATAAAAATACAAAAAAATAAAAATAAAATGTCAATATTAATTGTGTGCGGTTGATTGATGAGAGAAATATAGATGGAAGATTGGAAAATGATTTATGTTGATAAAATGCATGTTTAATTATCTCCATAATTATTGCTCAATTATAGTCGACCTACAAATTTCAAATCAATAATTTATATTTAATCATAATTTAACACATAAAAATTAATTTTAACAATTAAATTACATAACTGCATAATAATTAATAAAAGTAAAATAAAATATATAGAACAATGAAAGTAATAAACTTATGAAATGAATTTGTTGATGAAATGATGAGTAGTATCCCAAATGGGCCTCAAGCTTGAATGATTGCAATATTTTAATTTTGGAGGCTAACCACATACAAAGGTAATTTTTAAGAATTTTTGTTCTAATATAAATTATAATTCAATTGATATATAAAATAACCGGTAATAATTTCTCAATATAATATGGGAGATTAAAATATCAAGCTCATATCGTGCAACAAAAAATCATATAAATACACGCATCTTGCAAGTAGAAGACTTCAAGCATGAGTAATAGTTTTACTATAAAATATAATTATTAAGCAATTTTCGTATTCTTAAACTTATTATGTCATTTATTTTTTTTAAACAAATATTCGCATATGATGAAAAGTAGAAAAAAAAAAGGAACAATCACACAAAAGGTTTATAAAGACACATAATTTGAGATACCACTGAAAAGTATTTCTAAAATTTGATCTTATGAAAATGTATTGATCCTTTTAGAAATTTTTTTTATTATAAAACATTCGTTGATGACTAATATTAAATATACAGACTGATTATTTTTTAGTTCATGTTGAGATATTTAATATTGAGGATATTAGTGGTTGGTCCTATTTTGCTTGTCCGGAGTGTTTTTTAAATTTGCAAGCAAAAAGTGATATATTTTATTGAAAAAATGCAATTCGCGGATGTTGGAGGAAGAATGAGGTAAGAAATGCAATTAATAATAATGTGTGTAACTTTTGAGACTAAAAATTGTGTATTTTTTTTTTTTTTGGTAGATATAAGCTTTACTGAATTTGCAGATACAAGTTATCTACAAAAAGAATAATTTTGGCTCCAATGTTTGATATTGTTGAATCTATAAATCAAAAATTGCTTAGAATAGCGTTGAATGACAATTATAACGAAATTCTGATTCAACGTGTAAATCATATTCAAATATTGATTTGTTAGAGTGATTGGGCATTATTTGTCTAATTATTTTCTGGATATATTGGCGAATGTTGGTGTTATTTTGAGTAAAATCACCTTGATTTGGATTGATTGTGAAATAATATGTTTTGTAGGAGAAAGATGATTTTTGGTGATTTTGGAGCTATTTAGGAAGAGGTGATCGAAGCTGGAGTTGTGTAAAGAACTTAATTTGCTGGAAATTCATGAGGTGTGCCCATACCGGCTGTTGAGCCATGTTAGTGGCGAGTTAAAAGAGCAATTTCGGGATTTTGAAGATTTGGAAGACTTTAATTAATTCCTTACGGGATTAATTATTGTAATTCCTTTAGTTGATATAAATAGGAGACTTGTGGTATTTTAAGGTGGGAATTTTTTGGACGTAAGGCAGCGGTGTTTTGGAGAAGCAATTGAAGTTCTTATTTTCTTTCATCATTCTCGTCATTCTTCATCATTAATTATTTATTTTTGGTTGCAATTCAATTATGAGTTCTATCTAATTTTCTTATTCCGGTGAGAACGAGGAAGCTCTAGCGAGATTATTTTGTGAGATCTAATTTGTATTCATACTTTAATTCTATGCAAACATCTATTATTCTTTGTGTTTGTAATGACCCGTAAAATTTTTCTATTTATTTATCATGTACCAGAAA
>JAPKLX010000270.1:53440-88946 GCA_026898415.1 Leonotis leonurus
TATTATAAAGTAAATATTAATAATGCATGTATAGTATAAAAAATTAGATAAAATTTTAAGCGTATAAATAAATAATATGAAAACTCATTTAAATGTTTGGAACTATCTGTTTATTGCTTGTCAAGATTCAACTATGATTATCTATTATTTACATAACGTTATGTATTAAATAGTAATTATGGTTGTGTATTTGGATGTTAAATCACAGGAGATGATCCATGAAGCCAAGATATATTGTAGTTAGTCTAGGACTTTTCTAGAGTACTGTAGTTTTCCTATACTTGAATATGTGGAGTTGGGATTCCAACATGTGGTCGATCTATTGTCTACTCTTTAGTTGATGTCGCTATAAACGCTTCAAATTTAGGAAGAGCATTTAATGTGAAGACAATCAATTAAAATGGACCAGAATTTATATATACCGGAAATAATACTCCTTCTATCCCATTAAGCATGACATTTTTTTTCCGACATGATTTTTTAGAAGCATGTATAAAGTAGTATAAGAGTGATAAATGTGTTATGGTCCACTCCGCACCTTTTTCAACTTTTTTAAGAGACAACTTTTATTATTTTTTTAGTGTATGAAGCTTAGTGAGACTGCTCAATAAAAAAAATGTGTTTGAATGGAGGAAAGTATGATAATAATCACTCAATAATTGGTTTGCTTCACCACATCCTCATATTTAGATACACAAGAAACACGCCCAGAAATATTGACCCAACAAGGAAATTATGGACCAGCCTTTGATAATTATGGCAGACAGGTGCCAACAAGAATGATTAATTAGTAAAGATGTTAATTTCTTTTTTCTTTAATGAAAAATATATTGTGAGAAATTCTGCACGAATATAAAAAAAAATTATAAAGTACTCCCTCCGTCCACGATTTTTCTTCTCAACTTTCCTTATTGGTCCGTCCACCAAGTTTCTTTCCACTTTTTTTCTATTTTTGGCAACTCTTTACTCCACTCACAACTCAACACATCATCAATAATGTGGGCCACATTCTCCACTAACTACACACTACTCAATATATATAATCATTAATGTGGACCCCTTATTCCACTCACTACTCTATATACTTTACACATCATCAATAAAGTAGACCCCATTCTCCACTAACTATACAACATTCAATACATTTTACCTTTTACCAATTAAGTCAACATAATTTATTAAAACCCGTGCTGGGTCAAAGTGGGAAGAACAATCGTGGACGGAGGGAGTATTTTTTTTAATGGAGAAATAATCTTACAAATTAAGTAATATTTATATATATATATATATAATATGAATTTTAAAACAATGAGATATATTTACCAAAATGAAAGTATGCATAGTATTTTTGCAATAATTGAAATGATTAAAGGTGTATTCTTTATGTTTACGAAATTATTACTCACTTTCACTTGTAACGTATATTGAAAAACTAATTAGATTTAAAGTGTATTAATTCTATATTGATAGAATTTGGGTACAACAACTACAAAAACAAATTTAGTTAGCAACGAAATTTTTCCATAACTAAAATAAGAAATTTCATTACTAAAAATGTTAGTAACAGATTTATAATGGATTTATCCGTAGTAATATTGATGGTTGTTAAAAAAATTAACAACGGAATATATTTCGTTACTATATAACAACGGAACTGTAACGAAATTTCCGTTTCTAAAATGATTTTTTCAATTTGGTAATGGAAAATTCCGTTACTAAATTTTAATAACGGATTATTCCGTCACTAATTACGTTACTAAAAATTGAACAATAATTTCATATCAATTCCGTTGTTAATCCGTTAAAATTTAGAAACGAAAATTATTTTTCGTCTCTATTCCGTTCCTATAAAATTCTTTTTTTAGTGAACTAGATCTATTAATGGTAATTGAGTTATGTATGTGCTTAGCGTTCCTTTCTCTTTCTGAAGGCATGGACTAAATGTGCACTAAAGCCAACTCTATAAATACTTCAAAATATAATCTCTGGCCACAATCAAAGGCACAAATTTGGCATCTAGTCAAAATTTATAGGAAAGGAAAAGAAATGTTATCGGCTATGAAGCTTTTCATGGTGTGTTTCATAGGAATTATTATGCTCGAGGGCTTAATGCCACTCCATGCTTTGACTCGTCGCTATAGGTTCGAAGTAAGTATTGCCTGATTAATTTAATTAACCTAACAATGATAATTTTTCTTCAAACCCCTTCACTATCCCTAATAATTGGTTGGCTATGTTTGTTTCTTCTTCTTTTCTTAACGTTATTTTCTATTTTTATTTTCAAAAGTGCTAATCAGAATTCTATACTATTATAGGTGATAAACTCATTACACAATAGACTATGCACCAAGAAGAGCATGCTAACGGTAAACGGACAGTTCCCCGGGCCAACAATATATGCTAGAAGAGGAGATTTGGTCATAGTTGATGTTATTAATCGTGCCGACCAAAATATAACCATCCACTGGTACAAGTATATAATGCAATGTGTATGCTAATTATGTATTGATATAAATTCTAGAAAAGTTATGAATGGTAATTTCAGGCATGGAGTAAAATTGCGACAAAATCCATGGTCGGACGGGACACAATATGTAACACAGTGTCCAATAAGACCCGGTGCACGGTTTACCCAACGGGTTAGTCTCTCGGATGAGGAAGGAACCTTATGGTGGCATGCACACAGCGATTGGTCTCGAGCTACCGTTCATGGTGCAATCGTAATTCTACCCCCAAAGACACAGAGTTTTCCTTTCCCTAAGCCTCATGCTCAAGTTCCTATCATATTAGGTTTATATATGTCAAGCTTGATAGATGCTTTTTCATACGAACAATTGTTACAAATATATTGTTTAATGGGAACTAATTAAACTAGGGTTAATGTTTCAGGAGAGTGGTGGAATGGTGATGTGCAAGAAGTGATGCTTCAGTTTTTTGGGAGTGGACGCAATCCCATACTATCGGATGCTTTCCTAATGAATAGTCAACCAGGAGATTTGTATCCATGCTCAACACAAGGTGGAATTTATTTACGTTATTGATATTTCAATGGGGTAATAGGTAAAATTACTCAATTTTAAAAAGTAAAGATAAAAAATACCCACTTAAAAATAAAAGATATAAACTACCCACTTTTCACGATAACATGAAGAATTTCCTCGTGTGCTCATGTTATCCAAACTATTTTGTGAAATGAAATACATGAACATATGATGAATTTCATCATGTGCTCATGTAAAGGGTAATTTTTATTTTTTATTTTTAGATATGTATTTTTTATCTTTTACTTATTAAAATGAGTATTTTAGCTTTTGCCCCTATTTCAATTATAAGTGAAGAATAACAGATTGTGTCTCACACTCTACCTTTATTTAAATTTATCATTTTAATTAATATTTATTAAAAATTAAACATATTATAATATAATTAATCAAAATTAATATTTATTTTTTAATTTCAAAAACTTAAAACTTTTAAAATTATATTCCCTATTTTTTAATTTATCAACCTCAAAAATAATTAAAAAGTAATATTTAATGTTAAAATAATTATATGCCATATTTTTCTAGAATGAATGTGTAGTACTACTTTCATCCTACTAAAGGTACACATATTTTTATGTGCGTTCTATTAAAAGTTGTCATTTTTTAAAAAAATATAAAAAAATATTTAGTTTTAAAATAGTAAATACTATTTTTTCAAAACACAATACTTTACTCTTATAATCTATGTGTTGAATCTCTTATAGCGGATTTTAACAGGATGAATGGAGTGCTAAATAGAAAATTAAACTAAATCATACTCACTTCGTCTCATTATTTATGGTACGTTACTTTTGAGCATAAGTATTAAGAAAATAATTTTTTTTTGTGTAAAATGGTGCACACCAATAAAGTTAACCTAACTTTTTAAGGATAAAATGTTCTTTTTTTGAAAACGAGTCATTATTATTGAGACACTCCATTATACTAAATCTGGGATAGGAGTATATTAAAAAATATATTAACGGAACTACGGAACACTCCATTAATCATATTTGGAAGAACAATTCGCTAGGTGAGCTAGGGAAATTTAATAATGATTTTAATTGATTGGGTACAGACATGTACAAACTGAGAGTGGAGCCAGGAAAGACGTACCTGATGAGAATGGTTAACGCGATGATGGATTACATTGTCTACTTCAGAATCGCAAATCACAACGTCACCATGGTTGCTACCGACGGCGCCTACGTGAAGCCACTCAGGACTGATAACATCGTGATTTCACCTGGACAGACCATCGATTTCTTGCTGCAAGCAAATCAACGCCCCGACCATTATTACATGGCCGGAAAAGTATACGCTTCCGGAGCGGATTACATCGATACTAGAGGAATCATTGAGTACGTGGGGAACTACTCGCCGTCATCGCCGCCGCTTTCTCCCTCTCATCCTGAAATGACACCGGTTGAAGCCTCCACTTTCACAAACCACTTCATCAAACAACTGAGAAGTCTAGCCAACGACAAGTACCCTATCGAAGTCCCTCAGAATAAGATGATCACTAAGAAACTATTCATGACACTGTCAATCAATCATTGGCCCTGCCTGGAAAGGTTGTGCGAGGACCCTTTAAGGCTGCTGGCGAGCGTGAACAACGTGTCGATGATGCTGCCCAGAGCCACCGACATTCTCGATGCTTATTACAGAGGAATTAGTGGAGTTTACACCGCTGATTTCCCCGACAATCCGCCTTTCGCCTTCAACTACACATACGTAGATATCCCGAGGGAGGAGACTAAACCCCAATTCGGAACTGCTGTCAGTGTTCTGGACTATAACTCCACAGTGGAAATTGTGTTTCAAGGCACCAGCCTTGGCGATGGAATCGATCATCCCATGCATTTACACGGCCACAGCTTCTACCTTGTCGGATCCGGACTCGGGAATTTCGACAGCACCAAAGATCCGGACAACTTTAATCTTGTTGATCCGCCCTTGATAAATACAGTTGTGGTTCCCAGAAATGGATGGGCTGTTATCAGATTTAAAGCTAACAATCCAGGTTTCATTAATTTTACTTTTGTTGTTATTACATGGCGTTAATAAGTATCAAGTTGAAAATGTTAGGTTTAACTGATTTGAACATATGATTATATATATTATTATAATTGCAGGAGTATGGTTCATGCATTGTCATTTCGACCGTCACCTGAGCTGGGGGATGAAGATGGCGTTCATAGTAAAAGACGGGAAAGCCCCCAGTGAGAAGATGTTGCCTCCGCCACCAGATATGCCACACTGCCAAAAACTCCCACCTCTTCTATTATCGGCGTGACAGCTACATGCATATGTGGGATTACATTTCATTTCTGTCTTTGTCTTTTTCTTCTCTGTCTTTTGAATAATAAACGCGTGGTACTTCACTTTTATCTAGTGGATTCATGTTGAGACCGAATCGATGCTCGATCTGATAGAACTAGTTTTGTCTCGATATGTGACTGATTTAAGGAAGTAAGTGGAGTAGTATTTTTATGCCCCCGCTCTAAAGTAGCATATTCTTTAATTAAAAGAAAATGTAAAAATCAATCACTTCTAAAATAAAAAAGTAAAAAATTGATATTAATATAAAAAATACTGCAATAAATTATTAGTATGAGTAAAAATAATTGTACTCTTTAAGAGTTGGTCATGTAATTTAAAATTTATAGTAGAATTTTTACAACCATATATACATGGAAGGTGTCACACACTAGTATAATTTTTCACTTCCTAGATATAATCAATGAATCAGTCAGTACTAGTATTTACATCAGCAGTTATCAATTGTCCTCCAGTACCACTACAAACGGTTGTGGCCATTAATCCACCAATTCAACAAGGTCTCTTTCCCACAATATCTGCAGAAACAGATGTGGCCGTAATTGTGGTGATTAAAGTGGTTGCCTGGTGGGATATATATATCTATAATAAAGAATGAGAGAGATTTCTTTCTTTCTTTGTATTTCACTTTTGTCAAGAACAAATGGCTCTAAAAGATAAATTAAAAGTATTATCTGCCTTGAATTTTGCATTTTTTAATTTAATTTTATATTTAAATTATAATTTTTAACATTTTCATTCTACATTTACTTTAAAGAGTGATAATATTATCATTTTAAATTTACATTGATTTATTATTTTTTCTTAGAGTAAGATGGAAGAGAAAATTTTATGAAATTATAATCTATATAGGTGTTATAGATAAAAATAAGAAATTTAGAAGTACTGTGAAACTTTATTTTAGATGTATAAATTTATTTATTAAACTGAACGCAACAATATAAGGTGGAATAAACTCGATCAAGATTATTTATGAGGTAAAATATCATGACCAAAAATTAAAAATTTATAGTATTTTATTATATTTAAAAAATAATATTGGTTATTGTGGTATATATCTGTAATATACTATTAGTTTAATATATTATTTTTATTAAATCAAAATGATTTGTTGAATTTTTTAATTAAATCTTTTTAAATATAAATTATAAGGTCGCGTCATGAAAGATTTGAATTCAGAAAATATTATCTCGTATATTAAATCTCATATGACCAACATATGGTAACGTAACCACAACTTGTTGAATTTTTAAGATATACTATGTGGTATTGAATATATGATACTTATCCCGTAAGAATTATCCTACAAATGAAAAGTATAACCTGCGGAGACCACGTCTCAGCATCGTGATTGAGTCATGTATTTAGGAGTTCATCATTGCAACTTGCAAATTAATCTGGTTAATATCAAATTGATGTAAATGTTCTTATAATTTCAGCTATTTCTGTGTAAAATTTGTTCATGGATATTTGTAATACCCGTCTATTTCGTAATACAAATTCGAATAATAAACCATTTTAGAATTTTTATTCTTATATAGAAAGCGAGAATTCGCAAGTGTCGGAGTTTAATATGAAATAAATAAATAAACAGAACAAAAAAAAAAAAACGTTCTGAATTGTTTAGGAAACCTTAAGAATAATTATTCTTGATAAGAATTATGATTAGTAAATTTATGGTAGTGAAATAAATGAACTAAAATAGAAGATTTTTAAATAATAACAAAAGATCCAAGATACAATGTAGCTAGCCCTAAAAGCTATCCTATTACATAAACTAGATACAAATAAAAGATTTTGAACCCTAATCTATTACATATCTTTCGGCCATTCCAAAAAAAAAAGAGAAGAAGAAAAGTAACAACAAAACTCATAATACAAGTCATGCCTAAACTACAATCTACCCTCTACCATACTAGAAAATTGAAATAAGAATGAAAAGATTGCAATCTATTATACTACTATCAATTCAAACTAGGAGAATGAAATGACAATCTGACATTATGTTCAGATTCCAATAACAAGGGACATACAATCTATTTATTTAAATAAATAAAACTATGAGGGTACAAAACAGATTGTACAAATGCAAACAATCTAAAAGTGATATATGAGCTTTATCTAATAGAAATAAACATGGGATGTCATGCCCTCACCTACAATCATTAAAAATGTAAAGGAAATGAACTGAGTAGTAAAATCAGAATCTGAAATTTGAGCACTGGGCTCGATGGAGGAGGAGACGGCTGGATGGCAGAAAAATGGCAGAGGCTACCACTCTCTCCTAAAACTTAAACCTGCACACACAGAGATGTATATTAGTCAATCATCATACTAATAAACAAATGTAAGCCATAAAGAACAATGGATAAAACCATGAAAGATAATAGCATGCCAAGAACTCATGGACCTTCAAAGATAACCTAAGACTGCTCGCCCCTATATAAGAATTTCCTCCATAAAAATTTAGCACCTCTAGTTATCATAACACAAGAACTCACACACATATCACTTGAAGCTTCGGAGCCCTGGAGGGAAACAAAGAGCTCAAACCCAAAGAAGTATATTAGAAGTTCTTAAGGTATACTAATCTCTACTTTCAGCTTTTATCCTAATAAATTTCAAGAAGTTAGACTAACATATTATGCTTCTCCTTTCTGTTTTAAACTATAAGCTACTTAAGATTCTTATCGGAACATAGACATATTTCCAGTATTACAAGATATAGGATTTAGCTTAATCTGCCCCAACTCATAATTCACAATTCAAAGATAAACAAAATAGATCAATAAGAGGACAAAAACTTATCTGCTAAGATGATCAACCAAACCTCAACCTTCCCGAGTCACAAAAATCACCACACACCAAAAGAAAAGAAAAGAAATTTAACTATCTCAGTCCTAGAAACAGAACCATCCGAAACTCCAAAAACATGAGCCATCCCCAACACCTTTTAAACCATAACCAACCAGAATATGACATGCAATAAGAAATCACTCCCAAAAACTGTAAAGGGGAAATTAGGCTTAGGGTTTACCCTATTAAATCCAACCACGACTTGTCCGGCGAGAGTAGACGGAGGTCTGGCGACGGAGGGGGATTCGGGTGGGCAGCCGAGCTAACCCCCGAGAGAGAGAAAGATCTCAGAAGCTCCAAAAAAAAAAATAAATAAATAGAGTAAATTTAATTAGTACAAGAATAAAGATCTGAAATTTAAAAAAATAGGGGAATTCTTCATTCAACCAAAATCCAACAGAAATAGGAAATGAAATAAATATTTCCACAAACTGTAAAGAATTAAATTTAGAAATTACCTAGAGGGAGGGATCGAGAGAAGAATGAAAGGGAGAACCCAAAACTCAAGAGAGAGAGAGAATTGTGTGTGTGAGTGTGCTGGAAAGAATAAGAAAAACTTTGAGAGAAGAGAAAGAGAGATGGTGCATATGTGTGTGCAGAATTGAGAGATGAGAGGGAAATGAAGAAGTATCGAGAGAGAGAATTGAGCGGGATGATGACTGCATATGAGTTGGAGGATTAGAGTTATTGGACAAATGGGCCTAAGTATAGAATTAATTTGTGGAGCAAATGTAAGTAATTCAGATGGGCCGAGTAATGAGGTAAATGGGTAGGTTATGGGCCGAGAGTTAAAATAGAAAGATGGTTGAGTTATTTTTCAATGGGTCAAAATCTAATTCGTACGAGCCAAAATTTTAACTAATATTAATAGGCTTAATTCTTATAGTTGGGCTAAGTATTTTAAGTGGATTTGTTTTAATTAATAGTATTGAGTTCAATTTTAATATATTGAAATGGTATTAATTAAAATTTATACTAGCTCCTAAGATCTAAATATGTTTTATGACTCAAGTATTATAATATGTCAAAAATATAATTATTATGATTATTATTAATTACCCATCATTGATTTACTTGAGAAAATGAATTAGGACTTAATAAGTCATAGTTTTATTTAAAATCCTACGAGACTATGTTTAGAGAATAGATTTAACTACTTAAATATTAGTTGAGCTAAGACTCATGAATAATTCTCGAAATAATAAGGATAATATTTCCTTCCAATGAAAGAATAATATATATATATATATATATATGATATAAATCATATATAAAAGGATTTTAAAGTAGGAAATATGAAATAATCTCATCCGTTTAAGTGGATGATCGGACGGTTGAGATCTTGGCCGAGTTTTTTATTTTTGGAGCGAAATAATCCATTTTTTTATAGTAATTAAGGGCAAATCAGTAATTTAATTATTAAATGCATTGTTTTTAACTGGTAAATGCATTGTTGTTAACTGTAAAATGCATTGTGAAGATGTAATTGATGTATGCATTGCATTTAACTATTAAATGCATTGTATTTAACTATTAAATGCATTGTATTTTGAACGCGTATAGGAGATTTTTTACCAAAATATCCTTCGTGCATCGTTCAAAGCGATGGAATGCACCGCCTTTTTAAGTAGATCAGATTTAATCATATTCGTTCGATCATCCAAATCAATGGCCCAGATCATTTCCTATTTCCTACTTTAATTTCTCTTTTTACCTGAACCACTCCATATATATATATATATATATATATATATATATACACTCAAATTAAGTATCTCACCTCATACACTCGATTAAGGTTACGTTGGGAGAAAGTACTAAGCAAGAAGATTGAATTTTATTAGGAGAGGAAGCGAGTCAGGTAGGCTTTTTTCTACAAAATAAAAATATGTGTGCTCATATGCATTTATGTTATTTTATTTCGAAGAGATTATGAATTGAAAATATGTTTCAAGTATTGTCTGCCATAAAATGTTAAGATTTTCGTATGATAACTATCTACTCAGTTAAGTTAAAAGAATCGAATTTGGGTCCTGGTGGGATAACTATCCTACTAGGACTAGTGTACACAAAGTAACCGTGAGTCATCGAGCGGATTAGCCGGTTAAAGTGACTGTGAGTCATCGAGCGGGTTGGCCGGTCAAGGTGTTCGTGGAAGGTGGCCACCTTCCCGACACAAAGAATAAGAAGAAGTTACAGATATGGTAGATTACTAAAGAACTTAGATCGATCGAACTTTAAGATTTCACAAAAAAGATTTTAGTGAACATAGGTTCTTTAGAGACAAAATCCCTATGTTTCACTTACAATAACATGACAATTATATATGTATGAGTGCGATTTTGGCATGTGTCTGCTGACTACAATTTGTACTCAGCCCTGCATATATTTATAAATGTGCATGTTGAGCAATGATGGAGGATTGGTGTTACGCTCAGGCTTTTGTCGATCTCTTATTAGTTGACTCTTGGGGGTTCTACATGTCTTCATACATGTAGAGCTTTTATCGATTCGTGTAATGTTCCGCTGCTAGTTTGAGATCGTTATGTATTAAACCTAAGACTTGAATTTCTTTCATGATATGTTGTTATGTATTGAGCATAAGATTTAAGTCCTTTCTTGCTAATCATGTACGATGAATTATTCGCCCAATTATGATATTATTGTTTAGTTTCGTCCTTGTTCCATTACCCTATTTCTATCCCAAATTCTTTGATCCTTTTCAAAGTCTTCCCCGACTTTACTATTCTTAGTAGAGTGCGGGCGTGACAATATTTAACTTGATGTAAATTAAGTTTGAATTATAAAATGGGCAGTATTTAAGCTAATCTCAAAAAAAAAATAAAATAATTACTTGTACAAAAAAAGTAAAAAAAAAAGTTATTTTTACCTTAACACCCCGCCATAATTATATGAGCTGTCATAATTACACGACCAAATCAAGTCATGCTCGTGTAATTACTTGTATGATTGTGGAGATGAATTACACGAGCAAGACTGTCACTTAGTCAAACTTGTGTAATTGTGTGATTGTGAGATGAAATTACATGAGAAAGTCATGCTCGTGTAATTACATGTGTGATACTCGAGATGAAATTACACGAGCATGACCAAGTGACACTCATGCTCATGTAATTACTTATATAATCATAGAGATAAAATTACACGAGTACGATTATCACTTGGCCATGATCATGTAATTTGACTAGATTTGTATGAGACATGAAAAAGGTGTCAACGGCGGCGGCGTCAGTGACGAAGAAGGTGGTTTTGTGAATTTACTGTAAAATTGGACGAGATATGATTTTGGTAAAGAAATATGAATGTTTGTTAAAGTACTAACCGCCAACTACAAATTCATTTAATTATGGTCATTAAGGTCAAATTAGTAAATTTATAAAAAAAATGGCTATAATTGAAATATTTTAATTTAAGTGGTCATTATTTACTACTCCCGCGTCCCGCTAAATGTGGCAACGTTTCCTAATTAGGTCGTCTCATTAAAAGTGCCTATTTTCCTAAAACGAAAAAACATTTACCTTTAAAATATATCACTCCTACTTTTTTAAAACACAACACATTACCGTTCGAATCCTCCTCTTCATCTCCACGTACCGACCTTAGGAACTTCTAACATATTCTCAATCCATTTACTAGAATATCGTGTGGGCGAATCTATCTAGTAATTTAGGAGAAAAGAAGAACGAAAATTGAAGCGTGCAATCAAATTTTTGAAAATAATAGAGTTGTAGAACGCTATAATGGCTGAAAATTATATCTCTTGGGATGTAATTTTTGGCCCCCTCCTCATCCCCTTAATAGATATTATGGGCTAGGTTAGGGCTTATAAGGAGAATGAATTAGATCTCAAATAATAGAACCATATTCTAACCTTTATCTATTGCAGTTACCAACTATAAATCAAATTCAAATTTGAATTATATTAAAATTAATTTGGGCTTGTACAAATCCATAATTTGATTAAATTAATTTCCAAGTCACATTTGGGCCTAATTGTTTGGTCCACCTTAGACTTAAATTAATTAATTTAAGTAAATTTGTCCTCCAATTAATTACTCCATGACAATGCAATAAAGTGTAATTCTATTATAGATATTTATCGACTCCACTATATGATAAATATTGAATTCATCTTGATTCATTCGAATTATGGATGTAACCCTTTTGTCATTAATTATTTCCCGCGTTTAAGATTGAAAGTGTATCAACCTACTCTAAAGTGATAATTGACGGAAGCTAAAGTAGAAGACACGAGATAATTTTTATGTAGGTTATATAATTCAATAACCTACACGGCAGCCTTACGGCCAAAAAGAATAATCAAAACAAGTGTTGTGCTATTACAATGTTTAGCAACACAATAACATCAACACTAATACCAAAAATACTAAATGTATGTTCTTACGAGCTAAGAGCATACAGAATTAAAACTTCGAATTTAATCTGCAAAAGAATGTCTATCTAACTTGTGAATGACTCTAATATTTATAAATAGACTACATGGGCTTGGATCCGTAAGTATAGCAACTGTTCGGCCCATGTCTCCACAATTCTCGCAGTTCAGTTGTTGTGCTCCGCAAATCTGCCTGGAATTGTGGAACTACTTCATTCTGTTGTTGACTCCGAGATTTGTGGAACGAAATTCCACTTAGCATAAAACTCTCAACTGCCTGGTACGACTTGGTCTTCTCTCTAGTCTTCGTGCGTCCTTCAAGTCTTCGTGTGTCTTTCAAGAATGCCAAGTCAGGCTTCCACGTGGCTGTTGAGTTGGATGCGGAGTCAACACCAGTTGTTATGTTGAGTCAGAAGTTAAGTTAACATTCATGTGAAGAACACAAAAACACACATGTTAGGTCAACATTACAAATAACAATAGACTTTAAATACCTAAAAAAGATTTTCTAAATCCATTAATTAATTGTTGTTAGAGTTGGAATAACTTTATGTGTTTTTCTTGTTTTATGGTCATCACGTGTTTGTTTTGCTTTCTTCGTAAGTGTTCCAGGAAATGAACGTGTGCTCAAGGTATGTCTGACTTCAAAGAGAAGAATCTGGAACTCCATCCATGTTTGAACATGGGAAGAAGACTTCATTAGTGGTGAACGTGATTTAGTGCTGGAGTGGGTATCGCAACAACATATCACAAAAGGAGGAGCAACAGAATTTGTGGACGTCTCCACAGTTCTCGCCACTAATCCACTTCTTGAAGTAGTTGAGAAAATCAAGGAGAAGTGTATAAATAGGAGAGTTCCAACGGTGTACATATATACCTTTGAGAGAGTTTAGAAAAGTTGTTGCCTTCACTCTAGTTTTTACTCTCGTAGATATTCTTTCAATCTTATTAATCTATTATTGAGATAATATTTTCATAGGGTAGTGATAGATAGTTAGTAATCGTCTACTATCTGTAACTACTTTGTTTTTATTTTTAATAATATTTTTAGTCGTAAGACTTGCGTGGGTAAATTAACTTAACCCACACAAATATATACAAAGTGTTCTTTATATTTCCTTACTGTTTGGTTGATTGTTTATTGTTTAGTATGTTTTTGTCGTGTTTTGGTCATATTTTAGTATATTGTTTTGTCATGTTTTCTGTGTTGGTTCTTTGTTTAGTGTTGTGTTATTGTTCGTTTTTACATCGGGTTCTTTGTTTCTGTGTTTTGTTCTTTGTTTGTTTGTCTTTTCTTTGTTTTTTTTTTCTTTTTTGTGTTGTGTTTGCTTATGTTCCTATTTGTGGTCGTGATTGTTTTGTTTCGTGTTTGTTTTTCTTTTTCTTTTTGTAATCTAGGATATCTTTCTCCCGCAAGTTGCGTTTGATTCGTTTGTTGTGGTGACAGGTTGCATATGAAAAGACATAAGCAATTTGCTTATTCTCGCAACCACATCCAGGACCACCACAAGCTTCAGTCGAGGAGAACATGAACATGTTTATTGAGGCTAACAATTGGAGGTTCAAGACTATCGAGGCTTCAATGAAGCGGATCAAGATCCAAGTGACTTGAGGAGAAAATGTCATGTCTAGCTCACGACATTAAATGAGCGCTTCGTGGGAGGCAACCCACATTTATCTTTTGTTTTGTTGTTTTTAGTTGTTTGTTTGCTGGTTGTGTGTTGAGAAGTTTAATTGAATGTTACATGGTGTAGGATAAGAAGTACGGGACTTCACCCTATACCTCCTCCATCCGAGTTTCAGGATCCTCCGGTGTATTAGTGTCTTTTGTATTTCATTTTCTTTTGTTTTTAATTAATTGTTTTTCGGATTTATGTTGTTTGGTGTTCATTTTTGTGTTGCAGGTACCAATCTTGAGGATCTTGGATTCTTAGACTTGCTGCCGGCTCTTTATGTTTACGGGAAAGTTTCTTATATTCATTCTCTTTACTTCCTTACTACGAGGGCGTAGTAAGATTCAAGTGTGGGGGAGTTGGGTTGCTTTCTTGCTTATTTTTGCATGTTTTCATCAATTCTTGCATGTCTTTTTTAGTTGTGTTTGCTTGCTTGTGCTTGTTATTTCCCCAAACTTGATCATTAATTGTTTGATTGCTTATTTGATAGCTTAGTGTTGATATGTATTGATGATCAATATGTGAGCCCCGTATGTGATATGAATTGGTGGAATATTAGCTAAGTTTGATTTTTGACGGGCTAGGTTGCGTGCTTAAGATGACATGTGGGGCATGTTGCCTTTATTAGTCGGTATGCATAGTGATCATGATTCGGATTATGAGTGACTACTCCCTTTTGTTTATGTGTCTAGTTTTCCCTAAAAAAACAAGAGTATTAAATCTTCAAAAAAAAAATATTATAAATAAACGCTAGAAGGGCGTACAAAAAAAAAAGCTCGAATGACTTTAATAAAAAGGGAATATGACATATGAACGAGAGGGGGATGTGAGATGTGTGTATATCGTGATCATATGCATATTGATGAACTTAGTGACGGGCAACATTACTTCTTATTCGAGTGACCGAATACGTTGGGAATTGAGCTTAGTCTAATGTTGGTTTGAAGTTGTGAATGGTGGTTAGGCTTATATGTTGATTATTAGTATATGTTAATGCTTAGTTGTGGTATTTTGCTTGAGGACAAGCAAATGATTAAGTGTGGGGGAGTTGTTTAGTATGTTTTTGTCGTGTTTTGGTCGTATTTTAGTATATTGTTTTGTCATGTTTTCTATGTTGGTTCTTTGTTTAGTGTTGTGTTATTGTTCGTTTTTACATCGGGTTCTTTGTTTCGTGTTTTGGATGTAGGAGGTGGAAAAGAGGTGGAATAGAAGCTTAAATGATGCCGTAAATGTTGAAGATACTAAGACGAACGAAGCCGAAGAAAGAGGATGAGAGCTTACTAGGAGATATGGGCGAAAAACGAGAGGAGAAAGAACGTGGGTGCATGGCCATATGCGAAATTGTTGCGCAATGCGCAATAATTTTATTTTGGCTCGTTCTCCTTCGTTACAACTCCGAATTCAGATCCGTCTACAGCTATGGATTCCTATCAAGACAAGCTTCAAGTTGGTTTTTTCAAAAATTTTTCATTTTGCACAGGCCAGCGGTCGCTGGGCCTGTGCTGCAGCAGCGGGCAAAAGGTGGTAGCCAGCGACCGCTGGCTTCCCAGCGGCCGCTGGCGGGCAGTTTCAGACGTCTTTTAAATGGTTTTTGAGCATCATTTTCTAAGTGAACTAAAACCCAACACCATTGTAACTTGTAGAAACTCTCAAACACTTGTTTTATAGTTTTTCTTAGTTTAGATCCTTGGGATATCCAAGGATTGAAGGAATTTGGCTACCAAACGGTGAATTCTTAGTAAGTTTATGAAGATAACTCTTTCTATGGATTTGCTTTTCAATTTGGTTGGTTAAATTCTTATCTAGGGTGTGATTGTTATATTCTATGGTTTGATGCTTCATTTGATCTTATTTTATGGTTGTTTGATCCGTGCTTAAGGGTTTTTCATGCTTGATCACCATGTGTAACTCTATGATGTGGAATGGATTGATATGAATTATTCTATGTCTAATTTATGATCAAACAACCTAACCTATGAATCGGAAACGTAAATAGGTAATCACTTCTTGATTAGAGTTACTCTAGGTGTGTTCTATACACGAAAGTGCTAGACACGGGTTAGTTTCAAGAATACGAAAGTTGTTGGCTAATCAACTTAGAGGAAGCCTTTTAGAGATTTGACTTGATTGAATAAGCATCGACCTAGATTAGATACGATCTTTACCCTGGACTTCAATCTCTTGTGTATCGCTATTTATGGCTTTCCGTTTTTAGCTTAGAATTAATCTATATATCCTTATTAGAGTGTTTAGGATTTACATTTCTTTTATGCATTTAGTATTAATAATTGATAGCCCTGGATAGCCTTCCGTTGAGATACGACATTCGGGTCGACTTAAATATAATAACTGGAAGTATATCGGCTGGAAACATTCCTCGTGCCCGATACTGATTCCTTTTATAGGACAGTGGGTCTGGACTTAACAACGCCACGTACTACAGTTAAACACACATTTTAGGTCGAACAATTATACAACATAAACTCTCTGTTGTCGAAGTTGTTACAACATACGCTCATACAGTTGAGATACACTTTCAAGTAGTATCATAGTCTCCACTCGACACACTGAGTGAGGTCCTAATGAGTATCTCAACTGTTGTTTCAATATGGATTCTAATAGCATTAGAACGATCAGACCACCTGTTCTCGATAGATCAAATTACTCATACTGGAAGACCAAAATACGGGCCAACATCAAGTCAATTGATAGGAGAGCATGGCTGTCTGTGGAAAAAGGCTGGTCTCCTCCCAAGCCCACGGATGCTCAAGGTGATGTTATCCTAACACCTCCTGAGCAGTGGACAGGAGATCAAAATGATACTACCACATATGATGACCATGCGTTAACCGCCATTTACTCTTGTGTTGATGTTAACATCTTCAAACTTATCAAGAATTGTGTTTGCGCTAAAGATGAATGGGATATTCTCCAAAGGCATTGTGAAGGAGACGCGAGTATTAAGAATCTCGCTTATGTATTCTTACATCTAAATTCGAAAACATGTGAATGAAGGAGGAAGAGAATATTAGCGATTATACGAAGAGGATACTTGACATTACCAATGAGTATCAAGATCCTGGTGATCCTCTAAGTAATAAAGTACTTGTGTCTAAGGCCTTGAGAACTCTACCGTCAAGGTTTGATATGAAGGTCACTGCCTTCAAAACATCAAGAAATCTTGTTGCAACAGAGTTCAATGATCTCATGAACGCCCTAAAAACGTATGTGATGATGTTGGTCCCGAAAGAGCAAGGTTTGGTGTATGGGGGGGGGGGGGAATACACCAAATACCAACTTTTCAGTTTACTTGACTAATTTAATCAGAGAGAGGTAAGCTTTCTGAATTGCAGATTGCTCAAGGTGATAGACCAGATTGATATTCTTATCGATCTTGATCTGTCCAAGTAAAGTCTCTCAAGTGAGTTTTACAAAGCAGAGAGTAAGAGTGAACTTAATCTCCAACAGTGTATCGTGTGCGGAATAATGGTGGATTTTAGTTGGTGCTCTTTATTATGAAAATCTTTTGAAAACTTAACCGGATATCTAGAGAATTGATTAAGAATGCAGATTGAATGAGTATGATAGATAGAGAATAAAAACAACTGAATATAAATGCAGAAAGTAAATAACGCAGTTATTTTTACGTGGTTCGGGAAACCCCCTACGTCCACGGTCTAATCCAAACTGGATTAGATATCCACTACTAGGATACTCTCTTATTTATACTCGCTGAGAACGAGCCACAAGCTTCAAGTACAACTGATTTGAAACTTATGCACGAATAAGGGTCGTGTCCCTTTACAACTTACAGAAAACTACTGTAATCAGAATATCTTCACGTTAATCCACTAGAAAGCTACTAGCTAGTAAAGATCTCCTTCTTCTCTCGATAAGACAAACTTGAATCGAGGTTGGTGTGATAGCGATCACGAACGGTTTGAAGCTTAGTGTCTGAAAGTAAGATAGGATTGCTTGAGAATGTCCTTTTCAATGTAGCGCACGTACCATCTTCAGACTTTAAAACTCCAAGTATATATAGGCTTTGAATTTTGAAATTCTAGCCGTTTTGTTGATTGGCGTGATTTGATTGTGATTGCCAATTAACGTATTTCATCATATCTCTTCCTTCCTTGTAGAGTTGTTGACTGAATCTTCTATGAATGGAAAGCAGATCAGTTGTGATTACCTTCCTTCTTCATGTCAATCAGTGATTCTTCTTCCAATTCTTGATAGATGGATTTAAATACTGACGTGGTAAGTAGATATGGTGATTAGGACAATGTCATCTGGTGGTTTTGACAGCTCTATCGATCTGTTGCCAGCTCTGTCTGGTTGGTTCAGCTCTTTATCTGGTTGGAACCTTGTGGTTAATCCCTTTCTGATTTTAGTACCTTTCTGGTTGAGCATAGGTTGAGTACTTTCTGGTTGAACAACTTTCTGTTAAAGTTGATTTGCTCCAACTTTCTGTTAAAGATTTGCTGGTTCAACTTTCTGTCTAAGACTTGCTGGTTTCAGCTTTCTGTTTAAGACTTGCTGGTTTCAGCTTTCTATCTAAGACTTGCTGGTTTCAGCTTTCTGTCTGAGACCTCTTTCATCTTTTTGTTTGAAGCTTTCTGTTTGAAATTGTCTTGCTCCAACTTTCTGTTACATAGAGACAGAATAGAAATAGTACAGAACATGAATAATATTAAGTGTGTTTTTGAGAGAACATCATCAAAACTTAAATTATTTGTGGGGTTCCCAACAATTTCCCCCTTTTTGATGATGTCAAAACTACACTTAATTCAGCGAAGCCATAGTCACATGTACCATGTTCTGGAGAGATTAGCCATTTGTTATTTAAGATAAATAACAGTAAATAACAGTAAGATAGTGAGACAGTAAGATTTTGTCTCCAGAAAACTCCAAATAGATATATGAATTGATGAGTACAAGAGGACGGCAGAAATAATAGATAGATAAAAGACAGAAGATAAGAATTAAAATCTATCTAAGAAAACCATCTGGCTACTCCGCCCTTCTTCATTTTCTCTCTCTGTTTATCGGAAACCAGTTGGATGCTCTCATAGATGCCATCTCTCACCCTGGCATAGTTTGGATAATGGTTGTCGATTTTATAGCCTTTGATCTTTGCCAGTTGATTGATGTAGTTTAAAATATAAGTCTTATCTGGAATGTTGCTGCCTGGTATGGTTGGGCATACCATAAATTCTTTCTCAGGGGCTTTGATCTGAATCTTGGCATCAGACGCTGCTGTTCTGATCCTCTGTACCAGCCCCTGGTCACTGAAGTTGTCCAGATATTTGTTGAAGTCCTCATCTGGAATAGACTCTGAATATGTAGGCTCCTTCAAAAAATATCTGTTCAGGATGAAACCCTGCTTAACTTTTTCCCAGTCATTCTGATCTCCTTCTGGAACCCATGCATCAGTGGGTGTCTGTTTCTTTAAAGACAGGTTCCAGGAGAAGGGTTTCTTCTTCTTCTTCTTCGATTGAGTTGTTGATTGAGATGACTGTTGCTGTGATCTTTCTGTAGATGAAGGCGAGGAGAAGGGAGTTTGAAAGGATTTTTCTTTGGCTTCCTGAGCAGCTAGCTTTCTCTCTCTCTCTGCCTGTTCCTTGTAAAACTGCGCTCTGAACACTGGATCACACGCTTGATCCATGCTCACGCCAAACAGCAACAGTTCAGCTATCTGGTCTCCCTCATCCACTGGTGTCTTCCCTTTATCAGTGGGGATCTGAGGTGCTGGTTGAGCTTGTTCTGCTTGTTCTGTTCCAAGAAGAGTGGGGTCAGGTCTTGGAGGTGTAGTAGGCCTGGGTTGAGTTGGTGCCGGTGTTTATGTTGCAATTTCCACCTCTACCTCTTCGGTCCTCAAGCACTTGCTGTCTTTGCTCCCTTTGCTGTCTGAAATTTCCCCCTTTTTGACATCATCAAAGAGGGTAGCAAGAAGTGTGCGCAGAGAGGCAAGTTCTTCAGCCATGTGCTCCATCTTTTCTTCTGCTTCTGCTTTGAACCCAAGCAGAAAGTTGATTGTCTGATTGGATGCATCGAGTTTCTGCTCTAGTCTGCTGTTCATCTTGGACAGTGTCTTGTCATAAGTTTCTTGAAGTTCTTCGACTTCGACAAGACGAGTGTCCATGTGCTCAAATTTTTCAGGATTAGGGTACAGAAGATCATCCAGGACAACTATCTGGTGTGTCTTCATTAAATCCACAAATTTTTCGTTTTCTAATTGTGTGAAGTGAGAATGGATAGATAAGGCAGTTTCTTCCTTCAACTGAGCAGCAAGTTGAGTGCATTTCTGTTCTACAGCAGCAGCAATTGATTCTTCTTGTTTGGCCAAAAGGTCAGCTACCAAGGTAGTGGCCTTGTCTGCTTTTTCTTCTATGCCAGTCAGGCGAAGATTGATCTTGTTTTGGCCAGCTTCGTTTGCCACTCTATCGTCATCAATCTTTTTATCCAGTTCCTTCCTGATTGTTCTGAGCTTGCCTCTGATGTCACGATCCATGTCGTTTACATAGTCTTTCTGATGTTGGTTGAAGTCAGAAAGAATCTGTGTTGCTTTTTCTTGAATTGAGTTGCAGACATCAGTCATGTGGTCTTCAACTCGCAGAGTAATCAGATTGTCCAGTTGAAAATTATTGAAGATTTTGGGCTCTCGTTCCAAAAGTTCTTCCATGGTGTAGAAGTTGACGTGTTTCTTCAGCTTCTGTGCAGTACCATGTGTATAGATTTCATTGCTTGGCTCCCCGCCAGTGTGTTGTCCTACTGGTTCATCATCACCTGAGTCAAGGTCGATGAGGTGTTTTCTTGGTAGGCTTCTTGGACTGCTCTGCTTCCTGCTCTGGTTGGGATGGTTGTTCTGTTGCTGCTGTTTCTTCCATCTGGGCTTCAGGATGTGTTGTTGGCATATCAATCTTCAAACTCTCTGCCTCTTGTTTCATAAGGCCAGAGATGAGTTCCTTGTATTCTGTTCTGATTTCTTGGATGGTGGTGACTTGAAGTAGACTCAGCAGTGTTGCCTCTTCCTTCTTTAGTTCATCAATGGTATTGAGCTGGAGCAGTGCATCAAATACGTAGTACTCGCTGTCCTTGACCAGCAAGTAAAATTTGACGCGTCTTGCTGCTCCCAAACTCTCTGGAAGCAGATTGATTCCAGGGAACTCTTGCATGACAGAATGTTCGGCCTCGTTTTCTAGCAGATTGATGACACTCTCTGCTTGTTGTTTCCTTTCTTCCTCCTCATCTGTTGATTCTCCTTCCTCTTCCTTCTCATCCTCACTGATTTTCTCCATTCGGTGTGGTGAGGGTGTAGCTGTTCTAGCTGGAGAAAAATCTTTCTCTTGATGTGGAATATGGCTAGTTTCTAGTTCCACATCACCTGCTGGAGCCCCTGGTTGGTTTATTTCTTCCTGTGTTGCCTCCTTTGCTTGTTCTGTTGGTGAGTCTGATTGTTCTACTGCTGCTTCTGGTGGAGGTGAAGATTCTTGAACTTTCTGTAGTCTGCGCCTCTTTTGTTTGGGTTGTGAAGCAGAGGTTTCTGTCTCAACAGAACTACCTCGTTTCCGTGCTGTCTTTTCTTTTACCACTCTTTCCTTGGTAACTTTCTCCTTCTTCTTTTCAACACCTTTAGTAGGTGGTATCCATGTAGGGTTAGAACTACCCATTTCCAAGGCTGCTACCCGGTGCACCTCATCAGGTATCTTGTTGAAAAATTGTGGTGAGAGTCCCAGAGACATTTCAAGCTGATGCTGATCTTTGGGTATGGAGAGACTGGTGTTGAATTCCACAGCATCATCCCAGACTTTCTGCTTGAAAAATCGTTCCACCATCAGACTGATCTTGGTGGAATGTCGTAGATTTCTTCTAACTTCCACTGAAGTTCCTCGGCCTCTGCTATCCTTGGTGTAGGTGACCAATTTAGCTTCCTTCGCCATTAATTCAAACAGTATTCTACTCCAGTTGACTCGGAGATTTAGGACGACTGCCGTGAGAATTCGAAATTTCTCAGGTGTTACTTGATCATACGATCCACTATGATTGAGAAAAATCCTCTGGACCATTTCGAGTAGTAACTTGAATCCCGGTTGGAGTAAGGCACGCTGAAACATTCTTTCAGTGTATTTGATCGGTATCACCATCACTATTTCAACTGCTTCTTGTAGTTGCGCAGGAGTGATATCATCTAATGTTAGGCCTTCATCTTTCAACCGATACGTCTGGTTGATCATCTCAATGACATTGTATGGCGTTTTGCTGGTTCTATCACCGATTGGCATCAACACGTTTGCTTCATAGCCATGTTTATCATTCTGCCATGTCAGGTAGAATGAAGCCACTTGTTTTGCCAAGAATGTGTTGGGGTGAAAGGTGACAATATTACAGAACCCTAATATCATAAGAACATACAGAGCAGATATATGTATATTCGTCAGTTTATATGAACAAGTATAAATGCCCACATCTAAGCAGTTAATTAGAGCAAAGGACAAGATATATAGGCAGTTCATAAGAGAGCAATAATGAAAGCAAGATGTAGATATAGAGAATATTAATAAACTCAAAACCTTTGCAGCGAGTAACAATGGCAAAATTTTTTTCAAGTTTTCGAAATCCGTGAGTATTAAACACATCATATGGTTCAGGTGAGAGAAACCTCTGAACCTCGGTCACGTGTTGAAGAAACAAAGAAGTTTGGGGTGCCATAATCAAACGTAAGATGTTTTGAGAGAGATTTGCAGAAAAAGAGTTGGGAAATCCTTAAGTGCCTAGATATAGTAGTGCTCAGTGCAATGAAAGTGAAGGTGAACAGTCTAGTGAAAGATATCGCATATATATAACACAGTAACCAATAGTAAATATTAAGGCAGTAAGTAATTGAAGGGTTGGATAAAATTTTCTCCCTTTTTAGGTTTTCCCGCTTCAGTTGATTGGTTTGCCGCCTTTCGTTGAGTGTGATATACGCGCTAGATCTTAGGGTTGTAGGCGAGCGTGTGCATATCTTCCTTTCCACTGCAACTTTCCTTTTACTTTTTCTTGCAAGGATTTTCTCGATTCCAGTTCCCAAAGATGTGCCAATCATGACAAAAATAGAAGATTTTAGTAGATCTAGGTTAGAAAATAACTTTTACAGTTTGTAACCTAGGTGAATGACGTCAAGAGCACTTTAATTTCCTCAAAAAGTTCCCCCTTGACTTAGCATTTAAGAAATAATTTCCACATGCCACGTGTGATTTTTATTTCCATCTTGGCGCTTTGTTAAAAATTCTGGAAAACTTCGATCTGGTAACTTTTTGTAGTTAACTGTCTGGTAACCTTCTGTTGTAAACTATCTGGTAACCTTCTGTTGTCAACTATCTTGTAACCTTCTGTTGTTAACTGTCTGGTACCTTCTGTTAGACAATCTGTTATTGTCTTTCTGTCTGTTTATCCAGATTTAGTAATCCAAGCTTGCCACATAACATCTTAAATCTATCTTCTGGTAGGGCTTTAGTTAAGATGTCAGCACGTTGGATGTCTGTGTGAATCTTTTCGATCTGGATATGCTTTCTCTCCACATGATCTCTAATAAAGTGATGTCTCACATCAACATGTTTGCATCTTGTATGAAGTACTGGATTCTGTGTTATAGCAATTGCACTTGAACTGTCAAAGAATATGGGTATCTCCTTTTCTTCGATTTCATAGTCCTTTAGTTGCTGCTTCAACCATAGAATTTGTGCACAACAGCTTCCAGCAGCCATATATTCTGCTTCTGTGGTTGATGTGGCAACAGATGTCTGTTTCTTTGAGAACCAAGATATCAACTTGTTTCCAAGAAATTGACATGTTCCAGAAGTAGACTTTCTGTCCAGTTTGCATCCTGCATAGTCTGAGTCAGAATAGCCTGTAAGTTCAAAATTATCATCTTGTGGATACCAGAGACCAATGTGGGCTGTTCCTTTAAGATATCTAAGTATCTTTTTGGCAGCTTCCATATGAGATTCTTTGGGATTTGCTTGGTATCTTGCACATACTCCAACTGCAAAAGTGATATCTGGTCGACTTGCAGTAAGATATAGTAGTGATCCAATGATCCCTCTATATTGTGTGATGTTTGCTGGTTTTCCTTCTGGATCTGGATCTATCTTCCCGTTGGATTGCATTGGAATTTTAACTGTTCTGCTGTCTTTTAACCCAAATTTGACTAGCAGATCGTTGATGTATTTTGCTTGATTAATAAAGATACCATCTGGTAACTGTTTTACCTGCAAGCCTAAGAAGAAATTCATCTCGCCCATCATGGATATTTGATATTTATTCTTCATTAGTTCTGCAAATTTGTCACACATGTAGGGAGATTGTGATCCAAAGATTATGTCATCCACATATATCTGAACCAAAAGAATGTGTTCTTTGACTTTGATGACAAACAGTGTCTTGACAACAGAACCTCTTCTGAAGCCTGATTCCAGTAGAAATGTTGACAATGTTTCATACCACGCTCTGGGTGCCTGTTTCAGGCCATAGACAGCTTTAGCTAGTCTATATACTCTCTGGTCAGGATTCTCTTCTTCAAAACCAGGTGGTTGCTCAACATACACTTCTTCTTCGAGTATACCATTTAGAAATGCACTTTTTACATCCATCTGGTATACTTTAAATCTTTTGTATGCTGCATATGCTAGAAATAGTCTAATTGCTTCCAATCTGGCCACAGGTGCAAAGGTTTCATCAAAATCGATACCTTCCTGTTGATTGTGTCCCTTTGCAACAAGTCTACCCTTGTTTCTGACTACTTCTCCGTTCTCATCTCGTTTGTTTTTGAATACCCATTTGACACCTATCACTCCCTGATATTTTGGTCTGTCAACCATATACCAGACTTGGTTTCTTTTAAACTCATTAAGTTCTTCTTGCATAGCTATGACCCAGTCTGCATCTTTAAGAGCTTCATAAGTGTTAGAGGGTTCAACACGTGATAGATAGCAACTTAGAAGTGCACTTTCTCCGTGCATTCTTCTAGTTCTCACTTTATCTGTTGGGTTCCCAACAATCTGTTCAGAGGGATGATTTTCTTGAATCCATTTCCTTCTGCTGGATATCTCTTCTTCTGATATCTCAGGTTCTGGTTCGTTTGCTAGATCCTCGAATTCTGGATGAGATGTTTGAAAAAGATTTTCAACTTCTGGTTCTTCAATTTCTTGATTATTATTCCAATCATTTGTATCTCTTGATTCTTCTGATTGATCTTGAGCTTGCTCAACATTGTTTTCTACTTCTTCTGGTTGATTATCTCCTGGTGGAATTAGCGTGAACTGTTCTGTTCCCCCTTGCTGCAAGCTTACTGCTTCAGCATTATTTGGTGTTTCAACATCATTCTCTTCTGACGTATTCCAGATTAGAATATCTTCTAGCAGAATTCCTCTTGTTCTCTTATTCTTGTTCTGGTCTTGTGTTTGATCATCACCTAATTCTCTGTCAAAGATGAAAGATTCATCAAAGACAATATGAGGTGTTACCTCCACAATATGAGTCTTCTTGTTGTAAACCCTATAAGCTTTACTAACATCAGAATACCCTAAGAATATTCCAGGGTCAGCTTTGCTATCAAAAGTTTTCAACTGTGATTTCCCATTATTATGGATGTAACAAAAACAACCAAAAGTACGGAAGTAATGTATCCTGGGCTTTCTGTTGTTCTAAACTTCGTATGGTGTCTTTCCATGTCTGATGGTAACTACAGCTCTATTCTGTGTATAGTAGGCTGTAGAGATAGCTTTTGCCCAAAATTTCTTGGGTAATCTGGTTGCATTAAGCATTGTGCGAGCTGCTTCTTTTAATGATCTGTTTCTTCTTTCAACTACATCGTTCTGTTGAGGTGTTCTGGCAGCAGATGTTTGATGTGTGATTCCCATCTGGTTGCAGTAACCCTCAATTTTCTGGTTTAGGAATTCTGTTCCACGATATGTTCTGATGGTTGTAACAGAGACTTCCTTTTTCTTGGTGATTTTGTTGAGGAAGTTTGGCAGCTTTTCCAATGTCTCTTTCTTCGTATATAAGAAGATTACCCACGTGAATCTTGAATAATCATCAATGATGACCAGAGTGTATTTTCTACCATTTATACTTAATGGCTTAACTGGACCAAATAAGTCTAAATGTAGTAACTCTAAGATTCTGGTGGAGGACTGAGCAGATTTGCTAGAAAATGATGATCTGGTTTGTTTTCCAGCTTGACATGCTTCGCAGATGTGATTCTTGTCATATATTTGATCTGGTAGTCCTTCAACAAGTTTTTCTCGAGCAATCTTATTGATTGTCTTGAAATTGAGATGGCTTAGTCGTTTATGCCACAGCCAGCTAGTTTCTGATACTGTCTTAGTGATCAGACATGTCTCAATCTGATTGTCCCATTGTACTATATATAATCTATCCTGCAATTTCCCGGTAAGGAGTATCTCATCTCCTTCCTTGTTCTTAACAAAACAATCATTAGCATAAAAAACAATCTGATTACCATTAGCACAGAACTGACTTACAGAAAACAGATTGTGGCTAAGTCCCTCAACATATGATACGTTGGTGATGGTGGTCTTGCCAACTCTTATGTTTCCATAACCTCTGGTATATCCTTTTGAATTACATCCAAAAGTGACCTGAGGACCTGGTTTCTCAATGTAGTCTGATAGTAGGTTCTTGTCACATGTCATATGTTTTGAACAGCCACTATCTATGATCCATATTGTACCTTTTGCTATCTTGTATCTTCTTGCAGTCTTCTAATCCTGCAATTAAATACACTTAGCTACCCTTCAATATTTGGGTGCTTGGTTATTAGCAGTTGTTCCCTTTTGAATCCAGAACATTTTTGGTTGGGGACAGCAATATAGAAAGTAATAACATTTCCATCATTATCAACTTTTGACACAGAATGAAATATAGATGGATGATATCTTTCTATTCCATCATTCTTCAATTCTTTACTAATGGGTACTGTCCTGTTGACATTCCTGTTGGGTAATGTCCTGTTGACATTCTTTTTGTGACCCCTTTTTGTTTCTGTGTATCCTGCTGGTTGTTCCTTTGTTTGATGGTACTGTCTGTTGCCAGTTTGTTTCACCATCATCTTCTGAGGTTGTTCTTTCTTATTTTTAAGATTTATTACTTGATTTGGTATTTGTTTCCTTTCTGGTACGAATTTTATGGTACTAGAGGATTTCTCTGAGTGGCCTGGATATCCTAATCCAGATGTACCCTGTTGTTGAAGATTTATTAGCAGCTTGGCACGTTCATCACTCTTGTATACCATTTCCTTCCCTTTCTTTATCTTCTCTTCAGCAACGTTGTTTCTTGTAATGAGATCTTTGATTTTAGAGTTTAGCGAGTGAATCTCATCGTCCCTTCCTTTGATCTATTCTTCTAGATCAGCTATTTTAACAACGAACTGTGTATTAGCAGTACTCAGTATCTGTTCTGTTTTCTTCATCCTATCATTCTCTTCTACTACTTCTTTAAATAATCTCTTGATGCTCGAGTAGCTTTTGAACATTTCATTGACCTCATCCCAAGAGTATTCATCTTGCTCTTCAATTTCCTGTTCCAGATCAGTATCATTTGAAGAGTTAGAGTTGCAAGAATATACCTCTACATCATCTAGACCGTTGTCTAGTCCTACATAGCATTCATCCCAGTTTTCTTCTTCATTGGCAAAGAATGCTTCATCATCTTCTGATGAACTATCTGACAGGTGACTTGAGCTAGAGTCTTCTTCTGCTATCATGGCTTTGCGTTGACTTTTTAGTTTTCGATCCCTCTTAGCTCGTAGTTCTTCTCTTTGGCTTTTAGATAAGTCAGGGCAGTCTATTTTGAAATGGCCTGTTCTCCCACAACCATAACAAGTATAATCAGTAGGATTGGTGAATTTACCATTACCTTTACTTTCTGTTTTGTCATCAGATCGTTCTGTTTCTTTGTTCTTCTGGTATCTGCTCTTGTTGTCTTTATAGAACCTTCGATACTTTCTCGATCTGATTTCCATCTTGTCCATTCTCTTAGCAATCATTGAGAATTATTTCAGTAACTTATCATATCCTCCTTCTTCTGGTGCGGCAAATGATGCTGATTCATCTGTTTTGCACTTCGCTTTGAAGGCAGTCTCTTTCTCCTTCTTTGAGTTATTCTCGCTCTTCTTGCTGGAGGAATAATCTGGTCCGTGAATCCTTCTGATGTCGCATTCATGAACAGCTAAATGATCAAATAATGCTTCTACAGATAGATCATTGAAGTCAGCGCGTAGAGGTTGCATTGCTGAGTAGATCTACCAGCTTGATGGCAATGCTCTAAGATTCTTGAGGTTCTTCTCTCTTTGGGTGTATTTGTTTTTGTTGAAAGCAGACACTTCAAGTAGCACTTCAATGAACCTGTTCTTCATCTGCTCGATGGTTTCTCCAAGTTTCATCTTGAATTCATCAAACTTGTTACATGCCAGAGATAACTTATTTTCAATCATTGCTTCAGATCCTAGGCTGAGTTCTCTTAGTGCTTCCCACATTTCTTTGGCTGTGTCAAGATCTTGGATCTTAGCCAG
Source organism: Leonotis leonurus (assembly GCA_026898415.1). Lineage (NCBI taxonomy): Eukaryota > Viridiplantae > Streptophyta > Magnoliopsida > Lamiales > Lamiaceae > Leonotis > Leonotis leonurus. Next base: position 82,319 of record JAPKLX010000270.1, read on the forward strand.
ATGAACTCCTTTTACAGTACTGGAGATAACGCCTTTGGTAAAATCATCAAGATTTGCTTCTCTTCTTTCTTCAGAAGTGTACTTTCTGGGATCTTTTAGTACAGTTTCTTTGACTACTCCTGTTTCTGTAATACGAGTTGTTTCTTCTGTAATGGCTAATGGTCCTTCTTCTATTACCTTCCACATCAAACAGTGATGAGCTTTGAGACACATCTTGATTCTGAAACTCCATTCTCTGTAACCTTGGATGGAGAATTCCTCGCATGCCCTGATAACAGATGACTCCATAATGACAGAAAGGATGCAGATGATGAAAAGATTTTCTAGATCTATTCAAGTTGACCACACAGGTATTAACCTTGTGAAAACAAAACAATGGTCGTATGAACCACTGCTCTGATACCACTTGTTGGTCCCGAAAGAGCAAGGTTTGGTGTATGGGGGGGGGGGGAATACACCAAATACCAACTTTTCAGTTTACTTGACTAATTTAATCAGAGAGAGGTAAGCTTTCTGAATTGCAGATTGCTCAAGGTGATAGACCAGATTGATATTCTTATCGATCTTGATCTGTCCAAGTAAAGTCTCTCAAGTGAGTTATACAAAGCAGAGAGTAAGAGTGAACTTAATCTCCAACAGTGTATCGTGTGCGGAATAATGGTGGATTTTAGTTGGTGCTCTTTATTATGAAAATCTTTTGAAAACTTAACCGGATATCTAGAGAATTGATTAAGAATGCAGATTGAATGAGTATGATAGATAGAGAATAAAAACAACTTAATATAAATGCAGAAAGTAAATAACGCAGTTATTTTTACGTGGTTCGGGAAACCCCCTACGTCCACGGTCTAATCCAAACTGGATTAGATATCCACTACTAGGATACTCTCTTATTTATACTTGCTGAGAACGAGCCACAAGCTTCAAGTACAACTGATTTGAAACTTATGCACGAATAAGGGTCGTGTCCCTTTACAACTTACAGAAAACTACTGTAATCAGAATATCTTCACGTTAATCCACTAGAAAGCTACTAGCTAGTAAAGATCTCCTTCTTCTCTCGATAAGACAAACTTGAATCGAGGTTGGTGTGATAGCGATCACGAACGGTTTGAAGGTTAGTGTCTGAAAGTAAGATAGGATTGCTTGAGAATGTCATTTTCAATGTAGCGCACGTACCATCTTCAGACTTTAAAACTCCAAGTATATATAGGCTTTGAATTTTGAAATTCTAGCCGTTTTGTTGATTGGCGTGATTTGATTGTGATTGCCAATTAACGTATTTCATCATATCTCTTCCTTCATTGTAGAGTTGTTGACTGAATCTTCTATGAATGGAAAGCAGATCAGCTGTGATTACCTTCCTTCTTCATGTCAATCAGTGATTCTTCTTCCAATTCTTGATGGATGGATTTAAATACTGACGTGGTAAGTAGATATGGTGATTAGGACAATGTCATCTGGTGGTTTTGACAGCTCTATCGATCTGTTGCCAGCTCTGTCTGGTTGGTTCAGCTCTTTATCTGGTTGGAACCTTCTGGTTAATCCATTTCTGGTTTTAGTACCTTTCTGGTTGAGCATAGGTTGAGTACTTTCTGGTTGAACAACTTTCTGTTAAAGTTGATTTGCTCCAACTTTCTGTTAAAGATTTGCTGGTTCAACTTTCTGTCTAAGACTTGCTGGTTTCAGCTTTCTGTCTAAGACTTGCTGGTTTCAGCTTTCTGTCTGAGACCTCTTTCATCTTTTTGTTTGAAGCTTTCTGTTTCAAACTTTCTGTTTGAAATTGTCTTGCTCCAACTTTCTGTTACATAGAGACAGAATAGAAATAGTACAGAACATGAATAATATTAAGTGTGTTTTTGAGAGAACATCATCAAAACTTAAATTATTTGTGGGGTTCCCAACAGATGACTTACGAGGATGAGCTCGATTTGGAAGAAATCAAAGAAGGAGATGGTGTCGCCTTGATCACACATAAGTTTAATTCTATGATTAGAAAAAATGAATCAAGGCTAGTACTCCCAAAAATCTAGAGAATCTGAGTCTTCGAAGGCCAAGTATCAACCACCCAGAGGGAGAGAAACTAATTAGCCAAGGAATTTTCGAAAATCCTTCTCCAGTGAAGGATTTAAACGCGAGGCATTTGACTTTGATAAAGTCCAGTGTAGGGAGTGTAAAGATTTTGGACATTTTACAAGGGAATGTGCAAATAGGCTGAGGAAACATGAAAAATCCTATTGGGTGACATGGAGTGAAGATGAGGCAGAATTTTTCTCCAACCTTGATCGAACAAGCGATGATGAGGAGAGTGAGAAATGTGTTGTGCCAACAACCGAGGAGAAAACACTTCATACCTCATATAAAGAGACACTTCTAGCTAGTGAAAATGATAATCCCTTGAGATTTGATCCATGGAAGAAGTCCCTGTCTGACATTGAAGAGGATGATGAACCGATGCTATGGAACAACAGGTATAACATAAATTCTTGTTCATGTTTTGAAAATGTTATTGCACTTGTTTGCTTAACAGGCGAGGCGGAACTTCTGAAAGAACTGGACTGCTATGAATGTGATGACAACACCATGCTAGTGGTCTAGGAGTTACATAAGTTGTATGAAGAATTGCTCCACAAATGGAAAAGACAGGAACGATGACCGAAGACCGAAGTCATTCTAACTCAAAAGGAGATGGAGCTACACAAAGTAACTACAGAACTCCAGAATGCAGAGCTCATCATACGGAAATGGAACATAGGAACCTACAAACTTGAAGAATTGATAAGCCAACAACAGAACAACACCAAAGGGCTTGGTTATCAAGCTGGAACAAGCAGTCAGACCTATGTGAGATCAAAAACGACTTCAAAACCTCCTAAACCATCCAACAAGAGAAAAATGATTGAATTATGTAGGTAAAGGTAAGAAGCGTAGAACATACATATGTCACTATTGCCTTGTTCTTTGCTCATCATACCATTCTGTTTCAAACGATTGAATGATGCTAACATGTTTATCAACAATTAGCACAACATAGGAGGGTGAACAGAGCCCCTAAGCAGATTTGGGTTAGAAAAGAGAAGGTAAATTGTCTTATGGTGTACACTGCATTACGAACAAGCACCTTGGGGTCATGGTACTTTGACAGCGGATGTTCCCGTCACATGACATGCAACAAATCATGTATGTCAGATTATGAACCATTTGATGGAGGAAATGTGTCCTTAGAAGGTGGTTCAAAAGGAAAAATCATCGGTAAAGGTGTACTCAATTTATCAGGTTTACTTCCCTTAAAGAATGTTTTCCATGTTCAAGGACTTGTTGCTAATTTAATTAGTATAAGTCAATTATGTGATGACAATCTTCAAGTAAGGTTCACCAAAGATGCATGTGAAGTACACAACGACAGGAACATATGAGTTGTAAAAGGGCAGCGATCAAAAGATAATTGTTATATGACCAATGAGGCACGATGCTACAAAGCACAAGTAGATGACATTGTGTTGTGGCATCAGTGACAAGGACATACTAACTTTCATAACCTTGACAGGTTTTTAACGAAGATGGAAGCAGTACGAGGATTTCCCAAGTGCAACAAAGTCAATAATATCGTGTGCGAAGACTGCCAAAAAGGAAAGCAAGTGCATGCCTCACATCCTGTTGTTCAACATCATGAGCAACACTTTGGTACAACTTGTTTCTTCGAGTTAGTACATATGGACTTAGAGAGATCAAGTTTTCCTGTTAAGAAATTATTTAAGTTTGACTGACCAGATCGATAGCTAATCTGTCCAAATAAAATCTCTCACGTGATAAACACTTAGTAGATAGCAAGAGTGATCTTGTTATCCAATAGAGCGTTGTGTGCGGAATATGGTGGACTTAGTCTGTGCTCTTTATTAGAAAACCTTTAGAAAAACTTAGCCAAGCAGATTAACAGATTGATTAAGAATGCAGATTGAATGCTCGTGCTGGTTAGTGAATAAAATAACTGAAAGTAAAGATGTGTAAAGTAAATCACACAACTATTTTTACGTGGTTCGGGAAACCCCCTACGTCCACGGTCCAATCCAAGCTGGATCGGATATCCACTACAAGGATACTCTCTTCTTTATACTTGCTGAGAACGAGCCACAAGTTCCAATCACAACCTGATTGAAACTTATGCACGAATAAGGGTCGTGTCCCTTTACAACTTACAGTTACAACTGCTACAAAGTACCTTCACATTAATCCACTAGAAAACTACTAGCTAGCGAAGATTTATTCCTTCTTCTTCTCGATAAGACAGACTTAAATCGAGTGGTGTGATTTTGATCACGAACGGCTTAGAGCTCGGTCTGGAATGTAGAAATCTCCTCAATGAATGCTTTGAATATTGAGTTGATTTCTGGGCAGAGTAACAACTTTTCTTTGATTGTCAGTTCTATATTTCTTCCAGACTTGGTTCCAAGCTTTTATAGGTGTAGAATTTGAAATTCTAACCTTTGGGCTTGATTGGCTTGAAATAAATAATGATTGTCAATCAAAAGATATGAATCCCAGAATGTCTTCTCTTGCCTTGTGTGAAAGGTTGACTAAATCATTGATATATGGAAAGTAGATAATGATTGATTCTCTTTCCTTCTTCGCGCTGCTGATTGATCCTCCTTCCATTCTTGATCTCTAATTAATATACTTTCCATCTTCGTGAGATCTGCTGATGTGGCTATCTGTGTGGGATTCTTCTAAGTACATCTAGGCAATTTTATCCGTATGTTAGATGACTAGTTGATCTGGTCCTGGGCTGGCTCACTTCTCATTGCATGATCTGGTCCAACATATTAACGTCAATCTGGTTAACATCAATATGTTCCAAACTGTTCCAAAACATGGTTGCAATCACTGTGAATAATCTCTCCATAACCAGATTGAGTGGTCATCGAACAGATCATATGTTTGCTTGTGGGCTTCTGCTGGTCTGCTTCTTCGAATAGAACATCAGCTAACCAGATGACTTCTATAGGATATAGTCTTTTACATTCTAAGTCATCATCTAACTTGTTCTATAGACTTGTTCTCTATAAGATTCACTTTATAGGATAGTGATCTATTACATGTAGAACAGGTTAAGGCCTATCAAACAGAAATAAGTTTATGTGTGTTTCGAAAGGACACCATCAAAACTAAATTTTGTGAAGGGTTCCCAACAGAGTCGAACGCTGATCGAGATGACTCGTGTAATGTTGAGTGCGAAGAATATAGCAAAACGTCTTTGGGCAGAAGCGGTGAACACTGCATGTCACATCAACAACCGAGTCAACATCAAACCAGGGACATTCAAGACACCTTATGAAATCTTAAGGGGGAGAAAGCCTAACTTACAACATTTTCATGTTTTTGGGTGTGTGTGCTTTATTCTAAATAACAGGGAGTATCTCACAAAACTTGATGACAAAAGTGATAAAGGGATATTTGTTGGATACTCCCAGAATAGTGTTGCGTATAGAGTATATAGCTTAAAATTACACACTATTCAAGAATCTGTTAATGTGGTATTTGATGACTCTGCAATTATTATATGAACAGAGGAGGCAGAAGAAACGCAGCTAGATTTTAGAAGGGCAGACCTAGAAAACATCCCAGATGTTGCTACAACAAATCAGGAAACAAATGCGCAATAGACACAACCCGTAGAAACTAATCTGGAATATGAGGTTCATAGAGGAAGTGAGAGGAGGGAACCACCTGGGAGAATAAGAGCAAATCATCAAACCTCTCAAATAATAGGTAATGTGCTAGATGGAGTCCGCACACGAGGTAAGCCACCTATTAATTATAGAGAGATGGTTTGTATGTTTACTAAGTGTGCTACTCTTCTTGACGTAAGCTGCTTTGTATCGAAAATAGAACCTAAAAATGTGAAGAAGCTTTGCTGGATGATTCCTGGATAAACGCTATGCATAAAGAATTAAATCAGTTTGTGCATAATAATGTGTGGTACTTGGTTCCTAGACCTATTGAAAGGAATGTTACAGGAACAAAGTGAATCTTCAAGAACAAATCTGATGAACATGGTACCATCGTGCGAAACAAGGCAAGGCTGGTTGCACAAGGATATACCCAAGTGGAAGGGATTGATTTTGACGATACGTTTGCTCTAGTTGCTCGAATCGAATCTGATAGAGTTATCCCAACTCTGTTAATTGTTTTGCCTTTCTTCCTAAGTACAAAGTTTAAAGTAGGTGAAAAAGGAGTGCCACTCTTTGAGGGAAATCAGTTGTAGCTAACCAGCGAGAAAAAGGAGGAGTCTGTTGAAGCTGACCTGGTCAACCCGCATGTTCCGCGTATGTCGCAACAGCACAGGCAAATAACTGCCAACTACTGCTATCAACTACTTCCACGTTCTGCTTTGCCTTGGAGAAGAAGCTGGTGGCTTCTATAAATACAGAAGGTTCACGTGGATGAAAAATGTACCTTTTTAGTGAAGTTTGATAATCTCATTGGTAATCTTGTGCTCTTGAGATAGTATTTTTCGTAAGAGTAGTTGAGAGGATAGCTAGAGGGATTCTGTTGGTCCCGGAAGAGCAAAGTTTGGTGTATGGGGGGGGGGGGAATACACCAAACACTAACTTTTCAGTTTACTTGACGT
>JAPKLX010000270.1:98946-163043 GCA_026898415.1 Leonotis leonurus
TGTTTCGAAAGACCATCATCAACACTAATCTTTAGGGTTCCCAACAGATTCTACTATCTGTAACTACTGTTTTTGCTCTTTTAATAAAATATTTTTAGTTGTGAGACTCGCGTGGGTTATCTTATTGAACCCACGCAGAAATATATCTGTTGTGTCTTGTCTTTCGCGTGAGTGTGTTTCTATTGGTGTTTGCATAACACAACTGGAGATAGTTATATATTATGTCTGCTGCTGCGCTAAGTGTTGGTACAACACGTGTTTATCAGTTGAAGATACACTTTCAAGTGGTATCAGAGCCTCTACTCAACATACTGAGTAAGGTCCTGGTCAGTATCTCAACTGTTGGTTTGACATGGATCTCAACAATGGAACTTTCAAACCACCTGTCCTTGATGGGTCAAACTACTCCTATTGGACAACCATAATGCAGGCTTATATCAAGTCAATTGATAGGAGAGCCTGGGTGTCCGTTGAAAAAGGTTGGTCTCCTCCCAAGACCACAGATGCTCAAGGAGATGTCACTCTAACACCACCTGAGCAGTGGACGAGAGATCAAAATGATGCTGCTAATTTTGATGACAAAGCAATAAACGCAATCTATTCTTGTGTTGATCTCAACATCTTTAAGCTTATAAAAAATTCTGCATGTGCTAAAGATGTGTGGGACATACTTCAAAGGAATTGTGAGGGCGACACCAGCATTAAGGAGTCTCGCTTACGTGTTCTTACCTCCAAATTTGAAAACATGCAAATGGAGGAGGAAGAGGACATTAACAACTACACAAAGAGGATACTTGACATTGCAAATGAGTGTCAAGAACTTGGGGACCCCTTAAGTAATAAGGTACTGGTGTCCAAAGCATTAAGAACATTACCTTCAAGGTTCGACATGAAGGTGACTGCTTTCATGGAATCTAAGAATGTTGCTGCAACAGAGTTCATGGATCTCATGAATAGTCTAAAGACATACGAGATGACTCTGGAGGAGAGAGCACCAGCAAGCAAGAAGAAAACTATAGCATTAACTGCTGGAACAACAAGTGAGAGCAGAATCAAGGAAATCAAGGACGTGACCTTCGAGGAAGGACTTGGTTTGGAAGAAATCAAAGAAGGAAAAGGTGTTGCCATGATAACTCGTAAGTTCAATTCTATGATTAGAAAGATGAATCAAGGCTAGTATATTCCAAACCCTATGGAAACGGAGTCCCAAAAAGGTGAGCATCAAACACCCAAAGGAAGAGAAGCTGCCTCACCCAGGAATTTTTGAAAATCCTTCTCCAGTGAAGGGTTCAAGCGTGAGAAATTTGACTTCGACAAAGTACAATGTAGGGAGTGCAAAGGGTTTGGACATTTCGCAAGAGAATGCGCCAACACACTGAGGAAACGTGGAAAATCATATTGGGTATCATGGAGTGAAGATGAGGCCGAATTCTTCTCCAATCTGGATCGATCAAGTGATGATGATGAAGAAAGTGAGCAAGCTGCAGTAGCACAAGAAAAGACAGTGGCGATGCACACTTCATGTTTAGGAACAATCCTAGATAGCGGAAGTTATAATCCCTTGGGGTTTGATCCTTGGACACAGTCTCTGTCTGACATCGAAGAGGATGACGTACCTGTACTAAGAGGTAACGCGTATAACATTAATTCATACTCACTGTTGGAACATGTTACTGCTCTTGTTGGTTCAACAGGTGAAGAGGATTTCCAGGAGGAACTTAGTCACGAATGTGATGACAAAGCCATGTTGATAGTCCAGGAGCTACAGAAACTATATGATGAACTACTTCAGAAATGGAGGAAACAGGCGTCGCACCTGGAGTTAACCTTGAGTGAAAACTCACGACTCAAAGATGTGTTAGCAAAGACCGAGGCTACACTAACTCAAAAGGAAATGGAGCTACACAAAATGGCAACTGAACTCCAAAAGGCAGAGCTTACCATTCGGAAATGGAACACAAGAACCTACACGCTTGAAGAGATGTTAGGCAAACAACAGGTCGGCACTAAGGGTCTTGGCTATGAAACGGGGTCGAGCAGCCAACCATATGCTATGCCGCCTTTTGTTCCGAAACAATCTGATCCGTCATCCAGTAAGGACAAAAAGAAAAAGGTAAAGAAAGGTAAGAAACGTAGAACATATATCTGTCATTACTGTCTTAATTCAGGTCATATTAAACCTTTCTGTATTAAACGATTAAAAGATGTTGAGCAAGCTAATGTGGTTTATCAACAGTCTGTACAACATAGAAAGGTGAACCAAGCACCCAAGCAAGTCTGGGTAAGAAAGGAAAAGGTAAACAGTCTTGTGGTGTATACTACACTACGGACAAGTACCGCGGGTTCGTCGTACTTTGATAGTGGATGTTCTCGTCATATGACAGGCAACAAAGCATGTCTCACGGACTATGAGCTTTTTGATGGAGGAAATGTGTCCTTTGGAGGTGGTGCAAAAGGAAAAATCATTGGTAAAGGTGTACTTAATGTATTGGGATTACCTGCCTTAAAAAATGTTTTACATGTTCAAGGTCTTGTGACTAATTTAATTAGTATAAGTCAACTATGTGATAACAACTTGCAGGTCAGATTCATTAAGGATGCATGTGAAGTATACAATGACAGAAACATATGTGTTGTGACGGGGCAACGGTCAAAGGATAATTGCTATATGACTGATGATACACGATGCTACAAGGCACAAGTAGATGATACTGTGTTGTGGCATCAACGATTAGGTCATACTAATTTTCGTAATCTTGACAGGCTGACGAAGATGGAAGCTGTACGCGGGTTACCTAAACTCAACAAGAAGGATAAGATCGTGTGTGAAGATTGTCAAAAAGGAAAGCAAGTGCATGCTTCACACCCTGTTGTGCAACATCGAGAACAACACTTTGGTACTACACGCTGCTTTGAGCTAGTACATATGGACTTAGTTGGACCCACGGAGGTCGAAAGTCTTGGAGGTAAAAGGTATGTTCTAGTAACTGTGGACGATTATTCAAGGTATACCTGGACTTTCTTTCTTAGAGAAAAATCTGAATCTTTTAAAAATTTCAAAAACTTGTTTACCCGCGTGTCTAATATGTTTGGTGTGAGAATTGCTCGTATACGAACAGATCATGGACGAGAATTTGAGAATACACAATTCACTGTTTTGTGTGAAAAGAAAGGCATCTCCCAAGAATTCTCAGCTCCAAAGACACCACAACAGAATGGGGTGGTAGAACGAAAGAATCGAACGCTGATTGAGATGGCGCGGGTAATGTTGAGTGCAAAGAAAATCGCCAAACGCTTTTGGGCAGAGGCAGTGAATACTACATGTCACATCAACAACCGTGTTAACATCAGACCCGGAATGTTCAAAACTCCATATGAGATCTTAAGAGGGAGAAAACCTAACCTTCAACACTTTCATGTTTTTGGGTGTGTGTGCTACATTCTAAATGACAGAGAATATCTTACTAAGTTTGATGAAAAGAGTGATAAAGGCATATTTGTAGGATACTCTCAAAATAGTGTTGCATATAGAGTTTATAATCTGAAATTACGCACTATTCAAGAATCTATGAATATGGTGTTTGATGCTGGAGCAACATTTACAGGAACAGAAGATGCAGAAGAAACACAGCTGGATTTTGAAAGAACAGACCATGATGATGCCCCTGATGTTGCAACAACAACTCAGGAAACACAGCCTCAACAGCCAGAGCTTGAAGAAGAGGATGTGGAATCTGAAGTCCATAGAGGAAGTGAAAGAAGGGAACCACCTGGAAGAATACGAGCAAATCATCCAATCTCTCAAGTCATAGGTAATGTGCAGGATGGAGTTCGCATGAGAGGTAAGCCACCTGTTAACTATAGAGAGATGGTTTGCATGTTTACTAAGTGTGCTACACTTCTTGGGATAAGTTGCTTTGTTTCAAAAATAGAGCCTAAAAATGTGAAAGAAGCATTAACTGATGAGTGTTGGATAAATGCTATGCATGAGGAATTAAATCAGTTTGTTCACAATGATGTGTGGTACTTGGTTCCTAGGCCTGTTGACAGGAATGTTATAGGAACAAAGTGGATTTTCAAGAATAAAACTGATGAGCATGGAACAATCGTGCGAAACAAAGCAAGGCTAGTGGCACAAGGCTACACCCAAGTTGAGGGGATTGATTTTGATGACACTTTTGCCCCTGTTGCAAGAATAGAGTCCATTCGGCTTCTTCTAACAATAGCATGTTACCTCAACATTAGGCTGTACCAAATGGATGTGAAAGCAGCATTTCTGAACGGGGAGCTAAAGGAAGAGGCCTATGTTGAACAACCGAAAGGTTTTGAAGATCCACACAAACCTGAGTATGTGTTCAAACTGAAAAAGGCTTTGTATGGTCTCAAACAAGCCCCAAGAGCTTGGTATGAGTACCTAACAAGGTTCTTAATCTCATACGGGTTTGTGCGCGGCAGTGTGGACAGAACATTGTTCATAAAAAGGGAGAACTCCAAACTACTCATCACTCAAATTTATGTCGATGACATGATTGTAGGCTCTACCTCACAAAAGTTACTTGATGATTTTGCAGGTGCTATGGCAAAGAAGTTTGAGATGAGCATGGTTGGAGAACTTGCATATTTCCTAGGACTTCAAGTTAAACAAGGAAAAGATGGAATATTCATATCCCAGAGCAAATACGCAAAGGATATGGTTAAAAAATTCAAGCTAGAAGGGAGCAGACCCATGCGTACTCCAATGGGGTCGAGTGACAAGATCTCAAAGGATGATGCTGGAGAGGATGTTGATCCAACACTGTATCGGTCAATGATAGGAAGTCTCCTATACCTTACATCTACTCGACCTGATTTAATGTACAGTGTTTGTGTTTGTGCCAGGTACCAAGCAAAACCCAAGGTATCGCATCTCAAAGCCGTGAAACGGATCATCAGGTATGTTGCCGGAATATCAGATCTAGGCATTGCTTTCACCAAAGACACAAACCTATCTCTTGCATGGTTTAGTGACTTAGATTGGGCTGGAGACCTAGATGACAGGAAAAGTACGAGTGGTGGATGTTTCTTCCTTGGAAACAACCTCATATCCTGGCACAGTAAGAAACATAATTGTGTCTCTCTCTCTACGGCAGAATCAGAATACGTTGCTGCCGGTAGTTGTTGTGCTCAGCTCTTGTGGCTTAAACAAATGTTGAATGATTATGGAGTTGAGAGTAAATGTCTAGTGGTGTATTGTGATAACATCAGTGCTATCAACATTTCTAAAAATCTCGTCCAACACTCTAGAACTAAGCACATTGATATAAGACACCACTTTATTAGGGATTTAGTCGAGGAGGAGGTTTTAAAGCTTGAATACGTAAACACTGAAAATCAAATTGCTGATATTTTCACAAAATCTTTGGATCATGAGAAGTTCGTCACATTACGAAAGTCTCTTGGTCTATGTGTTCTCGCTTAACTCTGTATGAGCTTGTTTGTTGCATCGGAATATATGATAACCTTTTAAGGATGCAACTGTTTCTTGTGTTACCCCAGTGCTGCTATAACATCGTCTCCTGTGAACTTAGGTTATTATCTCAACACGTTCCTCCGCAGAAACTTAGCATTGTGTGCCTATATATATATACTTATTTATACAGTGTGGCAATCACCAAAGTAGTTTGGGGGGCACGGCGTTCGCTGCGATGATGCTACCTTACAAAATGGTGTAATCGCGACTGCTTTTGGAGGTTGAGACTAGGGGCACGGCGCTCGCTACGACGATGCACTCTATGTCAAAAATATCTCTGAATTCTTGTGATTCTGCACTTCTTTGCATGAAATGTTTTGATAAGTTAAGTGGATGTTGCGAGGATGTTGGGATAATATGAGAGTTGCAGTAAAGAGATAATGAAAAAGCGGGTAATTTCTCTCTATTTATTTGGTGATTTTGTTTGCACTTTCTTGCGAAAACTGACCTCTCTCTCCTAAATTCAAAATATTTTAGTGGTTGAATTATTTAGATTGTGCTTATTTTTAGTGTGTGCGGTTCATATTTTTTTTACCCTCCTTCCTATTTTTATGCCACTATTTTGTTAGCACAATACACTCCTATAACTGATAACACATTCTCTCTCCTTAATCCGTTTTGTGTTCCTCCTGCTGCATCACGTGGGTCACCAAATAACCCCTACTGTCGCGGCTAGCTCTAACCCTAGCCCCGTTGAACCATCCACTGCACAAGAGGCTCCCGTTTCTTCCCCCATAATAGTACCTGGTGACTCTCAACCGGCGATGGTTGAAGAATCAACCTCCCTTTCAATCTCGGATGGGTGATATTCGATTTGATGGTGTCTCTGGCTACTCGTCCTCAAGTAACTTTCCTTCCATATCCTTCTCTATTGTGCAGGATGTTTCAGAAGCAGGGAACTCCAATAGGCAAACAGAAGGAGACTGTTCCCGTTTACTACATCAACAACAGTCTCTTCTGCAACTCGAAACAGAAGGATCTCCCTTGGGTAGATCCAAACGCGCCCCCTTCTATCGATGAGACTCGTCCTACCATCCTTCCAGTTCCATGCCATCTACTTGACAAGCTTCTAGCAGCAGTGCAAGAAATTATGAATCACACAAAGCTTTCTTCCCAAAAAGGGGGAGAAGATGTTGTTGGCGATGTTGCTGGAACACATAGTGAACATAAGGAAGAGGAGGAGGAGGCACATGACTGCATTATCTGCTTCTGATTGATGAACTGTGTTAGTGTCCTAGTCTGGATTGTTTATGTTGGTCTGTTCTGTTGTGCATATATGCAGGAGGAGTTCAGAATATAAGGAAGAGTTTCTGTCCTTGTTGTTTGTTTTTTGGTTTGCTATATGCAGGGGGAGTTCAGAATATAAGGAAGAGTTTCTGTCCTCGTTGTTTGTTTTTTGGTTTGCTATATGCAGGGGGAGTTTAGAATGTAAGGAGCAGACGTTTTCACTCAGGGGGAGATTTGATGCTGCTAAAACAGTGTTGCAGAGCTTATGGCAGTAGCATGGAGGGTGTTTTGTGAAGAAAGCAAAAAGGGGGAGATTGATAGAGTTATCCCAACTCTGTTAATTGTTTTGCCTTTCTTCCTAAGTACGAAGTTTAAAGTAGGTGAAAAAGGAATGCCACTCTTTGAGGGAAATCAGTTGTAGCTAACCAGCGAGAAAAAGGAGGAGTCTGTTGAAGCTGACCTGGTCAACCCGCATGTTCCGCGTATGTCGCAACAGCACAGGCAAATAACTGCCAACTACTGCTATCAACTACTTCCACGTTCTGCTTTGCCTTGGAGAAGAAGCTGGTGGCTTCTATAAATACAGAAGGTTCACGTGGATGAAAAATATACCTTTTTAGTGAAGTTTGATAATCTCATTGGCAATCTTGTGCTCTTGAGATAGTATTTTTCGTAAGAGTAGTTGAGAGGATAGCTAGAGGGATTCTACTGTCTGTAACTACTGTTTTTGCTCTTTTACTAAAATATTTTTAGTCGTGAGACTCGCGTGGGTTATCTTATTGAACCCACGCAGAAATATATCTGTTGTGTCTTGTCTTTCGCGTGAGTGTGTTTCTATTGGTGTTTGCATAACACAACTGGAGATAGTTATATATTTTGTCCGCTGCTGCGCTAAGTGTTGGTACAACACGTATTTATCAGTTGAAGATACACTTTCAGAATCAATTCGGTTGCTCCTAACCGTAGCATGTTACCTCAATATCAAGCTCAATCAAATGGATATGAAAGGAGCTTTCTTGAATGGTGAGTTAAGAGAAGAGGTGTATGTTGAGGAACCAAAAGGATTCGAAGATCCACATAAACCTGAATATGCGTTTCGGTTGAAAAAGGCGTTGTATGGCCTTAAGCAAGCTCCACGTGCCTGGTATGAACACTTGACCAAATTTCTTGTAGGGAACCCCACACAAATTTAGTTTTGATGATGTTCTCTCGAAACACACTTAGTTTCAATTCTGTTTGCTGAGCTGTAATCTGTTCTACCTGTACCAGATCACTATAACATAAAGTGAATCTTATAGAGAACATGTCTTTAGACCAGAATTAGTGGATGAATTAGAATGTAAAGGATTAAATCCTATAGAAGTCGTTCTGTTAGTTTTCTTTCTATTCGAAGAAACAGATCAGCAGGAGTGTCTAAACAAGCAGATGATCTGATCAATGGCCACTCTATCTGGTTGCTGAAAATTTATTCACAGAGATTACAACCATGCTTTGGAGCATTTCTGGAACAACCTTGACTTTGACCAGATCGATATGAATCTGCCCCAACCAAATAATGCCCTATGAAGTGAGCCAGAACCAGATCAACCTAATTATCTGACATATGATTAAATTGTCTAGATATACTCACGAGAATCCCAAATCACTTGCCACATCAGCAGATCTCTTGAAAATAGAAAGTATATCAATTATAGATCAAGTTTGAAAGGAGAATCAATCACTACATGAAGAAGGAAAGAAGTATCAATCACGATCTACTTTCCATAATTCAAAGAATTGGTCAACCTTTTCACACAAGACAAAAAAAGATAATTTGGGATTCACATCTCTTGATTGGTAATGAAATCAATCAAGACCAATGGTTAGAATTTCAAATTTTACACCTATAAAAGCTTGGAACCAAGACTGAAAGAGTACGGACACTTCAAGATTATTATTGACTGTCAAGCTGTTACTCTGCTAATAAATCAACTCACTCTAGAAAGTATTCATTTGAGGAGATTTCTACATACCAGATCGTGTTCTAAGTTGTTCGTGATCAAAATCACACCACTCGATTCAAGTCTGTCTTATCAAGAAGAAGAAGGAAGATAGTTTCGCTATCTAGTAGTTTTCTAGTGGATTAACGTGAAGATATCTTGTTGCAGTTGTATATTGTAAGTTGTAAAGGGACACGACCCTTATTCGTGCATAAGTTTCAACCAGATTGTGTTTGAAACTTGTGGTTCGTTCTCAGCGAGTATAAAGAAGAGAGTATCCTAGTAGTGGATATCTAATCCGGTTTGGATTGGACCGTGGACGTAGGGAGTTTCCTGAACCACGTAAAACAACTGTATTATTTATTTTACGTATCTTTACCTTCAGTTGTTTTATTCACTAACCAACACGTTCACTCAAACTGCATTTTTAATCAATCTGTTAAACGACTTGGTTAAGTTTTCTAAAGATTTTCTAATAAAGAGCACAAATTAAGTCCACCATATTCCGCACACAATGCTCTGTTGGATAACAAGATCACTCTTGATATCTACTAAGTGTTAATCACAAAGATAGAGTTAATCTAGACAGATTGAGTATCGATCTGTTCTGTCATACTTAAGCACCTTCGAGAAAGCTCAATCTCTCTAAAAATTAGTCAAGTAAACTAAAAAGTTTGTATTTAATGTATTCTCCCCCCCCCCCCCCCCCATACACCAAATCTTACTCTTTCAGGACCAACATTTCTTCTCATATTCGGGTTGTTCGCTGAAGTGTTTTGACATAACACTGTTCATCAAAAGGGAAGACTCTCACTTGCTGATTACACTGATTTATATTGATGACATGATTGTTGGTTCAACATCATCTAAACTGTTGAAAGATTTTTCAGGTGCAATGTCCAGCAAGTTTGAAATGAGCATGGTGAGAGAATTAACCTACTTCTTAGGTCTTCAAGTGAAGCAAGAAGAAGGTGCAATATTCATCTCTCAAAGAAAATATGCAAAGGAGATGATAAAGAAGTTCAAACTTGAAGGGGCGAAACACATGCGCACACCCATGGGGACGAGTGACATAATTGCAAAAGACGATGTTAGAGAGGATGTTGATCCAACACTGTATCGTTCTATGATAGGAAGTCTTCTATACTTAACATCTACTCGTCCTAATTTAATGTACAATGTTTTTGTGTGTGCTAGGTACCAAGCAAAGCCCAAAGTTTCTCATCTTAAGGCCGTGAAGATTGCAGTGGGGAGTTGTAGCACTCAATTGTTGTGGTTAAAACAAATGTTGAGTGACTACAGAGTTGAGAGTAATAGCTTAGTCATATACTACGACAACATCAGTGCCATCGACATATCCAAAAACTCATGCCCAACGCTTTAGAACCATACACATTGACATTAGGCACCATTTCATTAGAGACTTGGTTGAGCAAGAGATTTTGAGGTTGGAATATGTGAAAACCGAGAAGCAAATTGTTGATATTTTTACAAAATCTTTGGACCATGAGAAATTTGTAAATTTACGAAAATCTCTTGGTCTATGTGTTTTTTAATAAACCCCTGTTCTCTAATGTTTGTTGCTATCCTATGAAATTCAACTGATTGTGTGACTCTGATTGTTGTTACAACACGTTCCCCCACAAAGGTTTGGCATTGCATGTCTATACTATATATATAATTTAAAAGTGTGTGAAAGACTAAAGTAGCTTGGGGGGCATGAAGTTCGTTGCGACGATGCTAACTTACAAAATAGTCTAACTGCGATTGCTTTCAAGGGTGGAGAAGAGGTGCACGGCGTTCGCTGCGACGAGGCATTCTCATAAAAAAAACATCATTGAATTCTTGTAGTTCTGCACTCTTGCATGAAATCCTTGATAAGTCAAGCTAATGTTGGGTGGATACTAGCACAACATACGAGTCCTGAAGAAGTGAAAAATCGTGAAAAAGGGGTAAAACATTTTTTTGGTATCTGTTTGTTGGTTTTTAACGAAAATCTTGGCCCTATATTTTTGAAACACTGATTCTCTATTTTGAGTGGATGCCACAAAATGTGTTTGGATACTAAGTGTATTGTTTATCGTGCCCCATCATAACTACCATCCCAACGAGTTTATCTCTCAAAAATAAAAACCTCTAGCCACTAACCCCTCACCTCACGTCAACTTTTCTCGATAACCGCCTAAACTCTTCACCTACTCCCACCTTTTTAGGAACTAATCATCACTTCTCTCCCACACATTAACCCATAAACAATACTCTTTCCTCTACCAAACTCAATATCTAAAATCCACAATTCCCCCCAACTCTTCCTCACCCCAATTCTCCATTGCCCTCTACACCACCAAAGCACCATGGCCGCTCCTCTTTCCGACGTCGAGCTGCTTAAAATGTTATAAAATCTCCGTGCCTCCAATCCCAATGAATTTCAGAAGTTTCAAGCTTCTTTAGCTACCCCATCGGAGACCCCTTTGGTTGTCCTGCCAATTGCTGCATCCCCTCCACCGGAGAACCCCATTACCGTGCGAAGGTTGCTACATCCACTGGCATTACATCCAGCTCCACCTCTGCTCCAATATTCTTGGCTCTCACTTGGCCATATATGGAAGCGGCACCTTCCAATGAGCGCAAACGATGACTGCTCCACCAGAACAGCCCTGCCACAAGCGACAGAAAATAGTAGCTCACAAAGTTCAATCTAAGAAAGCACCCGACGACCGCCACTGGAAAAGACACTGCCCTCACTTTGCCCAATTTTCCCACTGAAACCCTAGTTGAGGGCGCCGCGGCTAAGGGGGAGTCTGCGGCCGTAGACAAGCCAGATGCTCCGGTGGTGTCCCCAGTCGTGGACACAATGGAGAAAGACCACATTCCACTGAGTAAATTGACGAAACAAGCCAAACCATCCACCAACACTGTTAGGACAATAGCGAGCAAGAAAAGAAAGGCCCCAATATCAAAGAAGCGACATGTCAGCCCAGTTGTTTCTCCCACACCGAGAAAGTCGCCCACTCCTCCTTCCTCCGACGATGACCAATCAGAGAGCCCATCTCCTAATGTGAGCAAGGCACGATCGAATGATTACTACGATGGCATTGCTGAGAAGAGGTGGAAGAATCTCAAAACTGCCACCTGCCTTGGAGAAAAACAGATTGATGAGGTAACACTTTCCACCAACAATCTCATTGCCTTCTTCCAAAGTAGGAATTTACTGTCCTCAGTGTATGGGCTGCCTGCGTTTTTGCCTCGTCTTGTTAGATTGTTTTATGCCAATTAATCTGCTTGTTTTGGGGACAAAAAGTCAAACTATTTTGGAAAGGTGTATTGTCAAGGGACTGTGATCTCTCTTACTGCTGAAACAATCAACACTATACTTGGGCACCCCGACGACGATGTTGATCTTGCCGAGGATCTTGATGTTGTAGCAACTGTACTCACAGGAGGTAACCTGCTGAAATGGTGCAGCCAATGAGGGCGTCCGGCCTTACCGATTTCTACTCCGTGTTGCACAAGATTTTAACATGCAACTGTATTGCTACATCAAACATCACTGCTGTTACCCAATAACATGGCTGCTTGATGTATCGAATGGGTCTCAACAAACAATTTAATCTGGGCAGGATCATCTTTCATCAACTTGTTAACATGGGATCCAAGCCTCCTCTTGGTGCCCAACCTTTTCCCTCACTATTATGCAGGTTGTTAAAGCAGCAAGGAGTTCGTTTGCCATCGCAGCAGAGCCAAAAAGAGACTGCACCAATCTATGCTATCAATTTCAGTCTCTTTTATGGCAACAAATTCAAAGACCTTCCTGAAAGTGTATCAACTACTCAAAGTGATAATATGCGGAAGCTTATGTAGAAGACACAGGATAATTTTTGCGTAGGTTATATAATACAATAACCTACACGGCAGCCTTATGGCCAAAAAAGAATAATCAAAACAAGTGTTGTGTTATTATAATGTTTAGCAACACAACAACATCAACACTAATACTAAAATACTAAATGTATGTTCTTACGAGCTAAGAGCATACAGAATTAAAACTACGAATTTAATCTGAAAAAGAATGTCTGTCTAACTAAAAACTGCTTCCAGTATTTATAGACAGACATCACGGGCTTGGATCCATAAGCGTAGCAACTGTTCGGCCTATGTCACCACAATTCTCGCAGTTCAGTTGTTGTGCTCACAAAATCTGCCTAGAATTTTGGAACTACTTCAAACTGTTGTTGACTCCATGTTTTGTGGAACAGAATCTCCACTTAGCACTAAACTCTCAACTACCTCGTATGACTTGGTCTTCCCTCTAGCCTTTGTGCGTTTTCCAAGTCTTCGTGCGCCTTTTCAAGAATGCCAAGTCATCCTTCCACGTGGCTGTGGAGCTGGATGTTGAGTCAACACCAGTTGTTATTGTTGAGTCAGGAGCTAAGTCAAAATTCCTGTGAAGAACACAAAAACACATATGTTAGGTCACACATTACAGATAACATTATATCTTTAAATACCTAACACTTCCCTAGCGTAATCCCTCTTCCAATGAACATATCCCCGACGACGCCCGCGCCTACTACTGTCACATCAGTTCCCACAACTACCTTGTGCGGCATCCTCCATTGTGTAGAAGATCTAGCAAGCTCTGAGTGGACGTGAAGGCCGAACTTCACTTTCTGCTTTCCTCACAAAAAGGGGGAGGTGGAGAGAGTTCTGGCGCTGCTGCCGCTATGGATGCTAAGGAAGGTGCTGCCACTGCAAAGAAGGACTAACTGCCTCCTGATCCCCTTCTAACTATTTGAAAAACGAATGTTGAATGTTGGATGTTACTGCTACAATACTTTAACTTTTTTGTTTTTTCTGGATAAAGTTTGGATAATTGTTTTTCTCTGCCGTGAATGATATATATCGCTTATGTGTTTTCCTTATGATGTGTTACCATACTTGTCGATATGATTGATATGAATATATTTGCCATTGAATACATCTGTGCATATTTGCAGGGGGAACACTAAGCATAAATGTTGCAGAGATTGTTGCAGCAACAAAGATCAAACAACTGAGCACACATCTAGTTTTGTGAAGAAAGCAAAAAGGGGGAGATTGTTAGAGTTGGAATAACTCTATATGTTTTTCTTGCTTTATGGTTATCATCTTTTTGTTTTGCTCTCTTCGTAAGTGTTCCAGGAAATGAATATGTGCTCAAGTTATGTCTGACTTCAAAGAGAAGAATCTGGAACTCCATCCACGTTTGAACATGGGAAGAAGACTTCATCAGTGGTGTGATTTAGTGTTGGAGTGGGTATCGCAACAGCATATCACAAAAGGAGGAGCAACATAATTTATGGACGTCTTCACAGTTCTCGCCACTAATTCACTTCTTGAAATAGTTGAGAAAATCAAGGAGAAGAAATGTATAAATAGGAGAGTTCCAACGGTGTACAGAAATACCTTTGAGAGAGTTAAGAAAAGTTGTTGCCTTCACTCTAGTTTTTACTCTCGTAGATATTCTTTCAATCTCATTAATCTATTATTGAGATTGTATTCTTATATGTTAGTGATAGATAGTTAGTAATCGTCTACTATCTGTAACTACTTTGTTTTCATTTTTAATAATAGTTTTAGTCGTGAGACTCGCGTGGGTAAATTAACTTAACCCACGCAAAAATATAAAGTGTTCTTTATATTTCTTTACTGTTTAGTTGATTGTTTATACAACATACTCTCTGTTGTAGAAGTTTTTGTTACAACACACGCTCATACAGTTGAGATACACTTTCAATTGTGTTTGCTGACAACTCACAATTAGTTAATATATTTATTCATGAGTGATCCGGTTCAAACCTTAATTATTACATATGGAATAAATTACCAATTGATCGAGTTTCTTATGCAATAAATATTTCTGAACGCCTCACGTGGATTTAATCAACTCGTGTCCACCGAGACGCAATTCTGCACGACTGATAATCGAGCACTTCTAGTTAAGCCAATCACTACAGCCCAAGACATCACTATTTAAGGTTACGAAAAACTCGTAAGCACTGATGAATCAAAGCAGCGTATAATCAACCTCATATACTAATGTCATCGTCACAGATTAAGAAATGAACTAATTTCTGAGCCCTTGTTCTAAGTATTAGCACTTTAGAACTTATCTCACTGTGAAACCTCTCAATATATATACGCAAAGCATGTGTATTCGCTTATCATACCGATATCATTTTTCGGGCTAAGTTCAACTCTCATAGCAAATGATATCGCAGCCTTTACTGACTACATTGTCCAAGTCTGTCTAGACTGTGACTTTATATTACAAAAGGAGCCGACTGTGATACTTTCTGTGATCATGGATCCACCACAGAGTCTACAATTGTAATAAGTGAACTTGTTTGCAATTCAATAATAAATAATAAATAACAAACCAATGATAGAAATAATTATTCTCATTAAAGTGAAATTGAAACAATTTTGATGCATCGGCTAAGCATAAAGCATGTTTTGAGGTATACAAACTTTAATAGAAACTTGGTCCGATTAATTGTCCCATTAATAATTAATTGACCACATTATGCCAATTAATTGATTGCTCTTAAATTGAAGCAATATAGTATTGTGATTTTATTATTGGTTACATTCTATTATTTAAATAATTTTTTAATTCTTTTCAGATGATACATATAATACTCAAATATGGAGGATCTTTTTTCAAATTGTCAATATATTGGTGGGTACGAAGAATCTATTTTATTGAGCCTCATATGCTCTCCATTAGTAATTTGAGAGTTATGATCAATCATATATTAGTACCAAATCTAGAATTGAGATCATATGACATCTACTATTTGTCTTGGTCAAGTAGAGGTAGAGTTATTAAGTCTCAATTATGTAATGATCATGAATTCCAGCATTTATGCATGATACAACACAATCCATATGCGTATGTCATTCTAAATGATGGAGAATCTTCATACATGAATTCATTTGATCATATCGGGACGTCATCTTTCGGATTTGGATCACTGAGAAATGATTGGCAAGATTATTTAGATGAAATCGGAAGGATAGCAGTTTCCTCTAGATCATCAGGTGATGTCTATATCGGTGATTCTCAAGTTCCAAACCTAAACATGCCTCCATACTCTAATTAGCTTATTTATGAAGAGAACTCTAACAATGATGATGAAGACTATATCGAGGAAGTTGTAACAGAATCATCATCAGAAGAATTATCTAAAGAAGAGCACCAAAATACCACCGAACACGCCACATAGCCGATTTAGTTATATAGATTCGTAGTAAAGGAGAGATTCATACACTATTGGAACTCAGTTATCCTAATGAGGATTGCAACATGAACACAGAAGAGGACATAATGGTTAATCAATCACTACCTAATTCATTAGTTCCAACCATCCCAGTGGGTCTTACAGAAGTAGTTGTGTCACGTGAAGAGGCTCCAAAATGAGATCCTACTTTGATAGCAAACATGATATTAATATTGATTTTGGGTTGTGGCGTCTAGAGAAAAAAAGCAAAATATGATGTAATTCAATCGGATAGAAAAAGGCTTGTGTGGTGGTGTTGATCCGAAGAAATGTCTTTTCTAAATGCGGGCTTCGTTCCACGGTAATGTTTGGTATGTGCATTGTTTTGAACACCACACATATGTGTATTCAATGAACATGTCCCCCCCCCCCACCCCAAGATGATGTGTCGGCAGAATGTCCGACTCCAACGACATAATCATGCACATTATCATCACGTGGATGTTGATCAGAGAGTAGAGTAAGTCGGCTTGTGTCGACGGCAGGTGGAATGTGACGTGATCCAGAGCACAAAAATGTATCAGCTAAATCATTGATCCACTTCTTCACCTTTGTTAAAATTTGAGTCTCAGAATCATGTACCTTTGTTAAAATTCGAGTCTTAGAAGCATGTATTTTTTTTATCAATCTCGTTCATAAGGGCATGATCACGGTCAGTTAAAGTGTAGTGTCGCTCTTCACTGCTACTAGATGATGCATGGATCGGTGGTGCTCTAGGCCTCTTCCCACTATCACGGCGTTGACGAGGTTGATGTCTATGATCAGAAACATCTGTATCATGCACCTCTTGTGCCTCAGTGCGACTCGTGCTCCTCCTCCCACGATGTACATTTACCTAATCTGATTAAACTTGTTCACCTCTTGTCACCAGAGAGGTCAGAGGTACGTATATAACACCAAGATGGTGCTCGCAATCCAATGATCTCCAATATGACGAGGTGAGTTCCGTCTCGTCAGGATATATGTTGTGGATTTTCACACCCTAAAATTATTTCAAATGATTAATATTAAGTTAAATAATATTAAAAACATTAATTGATTAAAAACAAATAATTTATTGTAATATTACCTATTGCTCAAATATTTCATCGATACTCTTAAAACCTTGTGAACAACGTGGTCTTGTCTTGAAAGTCAATCTCAAACATCTTGGATAAGATCTCATCCTCGATAATCTCCAAGTTGTGTTTCCAAAAGAAGGAACCACATCGAGGCCCCAAATCATCAAAATCCATGCAGGCCCGTAGAAATGATAGGAGAGCGTATCTTGTGTTTTGGATATGTAGTTTGTAAGGATTTTATAAGTGAACGCTCCCCATGAAAATGCACCCCATGCCTCCAAATCATCAACCAAAATTCACATCCAAGACGGAATATACTTCGTCATGTCCAATCCAAACAGAATAATATAAGCCATTAAAATATTAGCAACACGGATGTATCCATCGCCATCAGGATCTGAAATGGGGTGTTCTGTAACTGAAAATCATCTAAGTAATACATCACCCCTTAGATGCACACCATTACAGAACGACATGTATACAGGAACACCACTCGGATCGTATGATACTGAAGTATCAAAATCAGATGACATAAATCTCAATCCACTAATAAGAGCATAATCCTGATAAGTGAACTCTATATTTTTCCCGCATATATGAAACCATAATCCATTTGGTTCACTAATTGCTCGGGATATAATACCATGAAACGTATGTCCCGACATTTGATCCGAATTCCATGAAATCAAATGTCCAAAAGGAAACCCCCCCCCCCCCCTAATAAATCTCTGAACTAATTCATCACGACCGATTGACATAAGTGTACTCTATCTTCTTTATTGTAGTGATCTTATAATAGGTGCATGCTCACTGATGCGGTCTTATTTAATGAGTTAGGTCTTCTATACAGAATAGATACCTATTAAAAACAACAAAAGACTATCAAAGAACTATCAACATTTATTTATATATTTATATTTATGCAATTAAGCAATTATCTTATACAACAATATTATCAATAACATAGTAACTATTGACAAACCAATAACACACAATAAATGTCAAATTAAAAAAATAATATTACAATTCGTCTATCAAAGAATTCCTAATTATTCTATAAACATCGAATTAAATAAATAATATAGCAATGATCTATAAATAAATAATATAACATACAATAAACATCAAATTAATTTAACAATCAAATAATTAATTTAATAATCAAATAATTAATTAAGTAAATTAAATTAATTAGCGGCGCAGCCGCTTACCTCTGCTCCGCAACGCCTTTCCCACCCACGAACTCCATGTTTTCAGACCGATTCAAGTATTTTTAGGTCAATTCATGCATCAATTCAACCATTTCAAACACTAATTCAAAATTAAAAACATTATCATTCAATTCTTAACTTAAAATCTTAATTACAATACAACAAACCAATAAAATCTTATTAAAAAAAAAAATTAAAAATGCAACTAAACCTGTTGTGGAGAAGAAGAAGACATTTTTGTTGTTAGAGATGAAGATTGTTGAGAAGAGGTTG
Source organism: Leonotis leonurus (assembly GCA_026898415.1). Taxonomy (NCBI): domain Eukaryota; kingdom Viridiplantae; phylum Streptophyta; class Magnoliopsida; order Lamiales; family Lamiaceae; genus Leonotis; species Leonotis leonurus. The sequence continues at coordinate 117,529 of JAPKLX010000270.1, forward strand.
TCGGAGGTTTGGGTGGAGTGAGCGAAGTCGGTGGTTTGTGGGGGAGTGAGCAACAAAAAAATAAGAAAGATTTGAGCTTTTGAAAATAATTTATTTTTATTTTTTATTTTTATATTTGTCATTTACTGGTTATTATGTTATTTTGAGTATTTTGTATATGTGTTAAAAGATTTAGTATTTATTACATGTAATTTTAGTGAAGTGAATATTTTAATTTTTGTCTCAAAATTTTGAGAGGAGCTAGTTCTTTTATACCTAACCCACTAAAGTTGAGCCCTTCTCAACCAACTCCCAAGCTTTGTCGTAGTACCATTATTCAGTATTTGAGTTAACCATGCTTGTAATCGATAAGGTAAATTATTTTTATTTAAAGTGATCTCCACATTGGCTATTCGTCGAATTTCGACGGTATTTTGAAATATTAAAATAATAATTTATTGCTAATCAAAAATTTATATGAATTTTGAAAGTAGATATCTTTAGAAAGCAATATAATATATATAATTGAGAATTATAAATAATTTTTTCGAAAATAATTCAAAATAAACACTATTAAGAAATTTTATTACACTATATTACTTAACAATAAAGAACATAACTATTGTAAATGCAAAAATAGTGTGCGGTGATGTAAATTATAAATATAAAAAACAAATTTAACAACTATTAACTAATAATTATTAAATTTGTCATTACCTCAAATTTGCTAAAAATTTCATCATACGCCATATTACTCATTTTGTGATGCAGTTGATCATTCTCATCACAAGTTGATTAATCTTCAACAAAAAGAAATACTTATCGACTTTATTGTAAGCTAAAAAATTTATAAACTTATCTGACACTAACATATTCTTTTAAAATTTCTATGAAATACAAAATACAAATCTTTGTTAAAATTCAAAAAAAAGTGTAACCTATTAAATATGTAGCATCTTGTCTAAAATCTAAAATTTATCACTTATACTGACGATAGCGTACAAAATAAATTTTACCTTTTCAATAACCTAAAGTAAACTATAGATTAAATTTTAGCAAAAGATAGTCCAAACACAGTATTATAATTCATTTTGAGAAAGATGATATAAACATTAAAAATCGATCCTCAAAAAATGTGCCAAAAATCGGTTGCAATTTCAACGGGAAAATACATGCATTTTTTGATGATATTTCTTTGCTTTTATACTATACTAGTTTAGCACTCGTTCGATGCACGGAAAGATATTATTGTTGTAAATAAAGATATTATTAAATTACAAAACATGAAATTTATTTTTTATTATGTTAAACATTTCGAAATACTTCTTTATACATAACATTTTCAATCACAGTGGATCGATTTCCATCATCAGTACATACTAAAATCTTTAAACCTTTGCGACTCTAACTCTTGAAACCGCAACATAAAGTTGGCCATGACTAAAAACAAGATTTTTTTAGAAATAATCCAACATGCAAAAGAGATTGACATTGACTCTTATTGATAGTCATTGCATAAGATACTATCAAAGGAAATTATCGTCGTTGAAACTTGAATGGCAGTCTTGTATCCGATGGAGTCAACGACAATCGAGGTATCAAAACTTTATCTCATTCATTATGTCCACTCAAAAGTTTTCCTTCCAAAACATGAGAACCAAGCTTTGTTATAATCAATCTAGTCCCGTTACACAAACCATTACTTGGATCAATGTTTCTCAACAACATCACCGAAGTACCTACTTTGAGTAGTAATTCATGGTTAGGGGTACCAGAGCATTTCAATCCATTCAAGAATTCTAGTGTATGGACATCATCCAATGAATTCGAATTCGCATCAGATTTCATAATGCTATTCGAACTAAGATATATTTGACCACGACATGAATTCCAATGAAATCATGTAGTGATTTATTAAATCAACTACATCCAAAGTAGGAGCAAATATAGCACGATCTTCCAGATATGAGAAATCTTCAACATTATCTCCATAGTGCTGAAAACAATATCATGCAATGGATCATCAGAACTCGATAATAAAATATCAAGAGGAATTTGTATGCTAGCATTGTCACAATTCGGATCTCCAATCTCTCCATCTCCAATATTTGCTACCCAATCAGAAAATTCTTGTAATTCAATAGTTTCAGTATTGGAATAGACATTTTGGAGTCTCATATTTTTCGTCAATCTCAAAATTTTGCATTTATTCCAAAGATAAGAAGAATTAATCTTCGCACTTATAACATCTTGTCTGCTACCCTTGGGAATCACCGACAATATTTGACGAAAATCTCCACCAAGGACTACAGTTTTTCCACCAAAAGGTAAATCTTGACTCAAGTCATTGGAAAATCGCATCAAATCACGCATGCTTCTATCCAATACTTCAAAACAGTACTTATGCATCATAGGAGCCTCATCCCATATGATAAGTTTAGCTTTAACAATGAGTTCAGCAAGCGCACTACACTTGCGTGATGTTGCAAATCGAATCTTCATTTGGATTAATAGGAATCTTAAAGAGGGAATGAGCCGTTCTTCCACCGGGTAGTAATAATGATGCTATGCCACTTGAAGCCACATTTCACCTTTCGATCTAATGCAAGCGGATAATGACTTCCATATAAATATTTTTTCGGTACCTCCATATCCATATACGAAAAACATTTCACCAACGCAAGAATATGCCGAAGTCATTATAGAATCATAGACATGTCGTTGTTCATCATTAAACTTATAAAGACATTGTCCAAGCTCCAATGACAAACTTTCTTTATCATAAGATAACTCATCACATATCAGTCTATTATGACATGATTGAATATATTCAGCAGAAGGAAATGGCATGGACTCAAATTCACGCAAGCTTCGACCTAGATTGAATAGTAAATTCTCAATTTCCATCAAAGCTAAATTTTCTAACTCAACATCCGATAGTAACAAATCTTAAATTTTTTAAAAAATGATGTTAACTAATTATATATAACAACTGTATTAACAATACATTGTTAAATATGTAATTGTTAGTACCTGGATGTAGTAGTAGAGATCTTTGATTATAAAGAATGTCGACGGATAATAACTTCCAACAACTTCTCCAAACAAACTCAGGTCTGCTAATCGAGTCAGAGGACAATAAAGTAACAAATAATCTTCGAAGTGTTGCACCAGAAGCCCAAATACTTGTCTCAACAAGGGTCTCTATATTGAATATCAAATCCAAAAAGTCTCCAAGATGCTTCACATGAAGAGATATACCTACAATCGTAGTACATACTGACTTCATCCACATGTTGTTCCCCATCATCTTCTTTTGTTGAATTATAAAATGAACCAGTTACACGATCATGACCTTTATTAATGTATTTAAACAAATAATTGATTGATCTAGATTGATTGCACCATTCAACATTGATGTGTGCTCCGTACCTTACCAAAAGACATCGGTTGTGGGGGACAACATGACCATTATCTAAGAAAATTTCGAATAATCAATTAGCTAACCGATAATAGCAACTCCTATTCACGCAATTAAAATTTTAAAACCATAATAAATATTATGATTGTTAATACTTCAAGTAACATTATTAATTGAGAAATAGATTTTAATTAAACGTTACTAAGTAAACTTGTTGATGATTTCGATTTCTAGATACAACTAAGTTTGCCATGACATTGAGATACCCATTTGATGAGTTAAACAGAAAGTATGCAAAGCAAATCTTAGGTTAATACTTAAGTTATTTTAACATAAGGTATTAATTAGTTAAGATAAATATACATATACCTATGTGTTGTATTGAAGAAGTATAATAAATAGACATAATTGTAGAAGGAGGGATCAAATAAGAACCTTTTCTCCTGTGTAAACTAAGAACCGATCTTAATCGTACATTTTATATAAATTAATGGTTAAGATGATATAATTGTAAATATTGTATTTGCATTTATATTAGTAATGAGGGTTAGTTTAGTCAATATTTGTATTTTTGTAACGTCTATATTGCATACTTTATGGGTCACTAAACATGATTTATGGTATGTAATTAAGGATGATTTGTCTATTATTCTCTCAACCGTATAACATCCATTATTATACTTATTTTCCATCAATTTTTAATTGGGGACTGTTCATTGCTTAGTTTATTATTCTCTTTGCACCAATACATTGTTTGACACAAAAAATCCTCATTTGAACACTGAATGCTCCAGGTAATGCATCTCACTGATATTACTATAATATGTTAAAATTCATATAGTTGCATGTGCTTATATTCTTTTAATATGGTTTGTTGGATATAGATTATATATAATAAGTGAAAATACGATCAATAAAGTTTTGTTGGAAGGAGAAGTTAATTTCATGAATCTGGTAGCTTAATAGTTTGAAGCATGTATATATGCAACCTTTTTTAGTTATGTGTATTGAACTAAATACGAATTGTGCAGGCATGTCAATAACAAGTAAATGCGATAAGGTTCAAGTTGAATTGTCACCTTGCTCGACACAATATTACATACCAAATTGTTCTTCCGATTTAAAGTCATATGTCAGTAAGAAGTTTGGCTCGTTAAAGGAAGTTGAACAATTTATTTTGAATATGCAGCATCAATAGGATTTGACATTCGTCGTGGAACTGTTAAAAGATCACCAGATGGTAAAGTAATTATAAGGAGGTATCTTTATTGTAATAGACAAGGGCTAAAACATGTTTCAACTAATGGTGTAGATTGTAGTGAAGTGTCTAGTAAAAAGAGAAGAAGTAGGGTGTCCACAAGGGTAGAGTGCATGGCACATGTGATATTTAAATATGGAGGATGTGATGGGTTTGTGGTTGATTCATTTGATGAACGTCATTCCCATAACTTAGTATCAGAAAATGATAGACATTTTATGAAGGCAAATAGAAACTTAAATTTTGCACATAAAAGTTTTATACTAAATTGTGCTAGAGCCAATATTGGACCAATGAAGTCTTACAAACTCTTCAAAGAGGTGGTTGGAAGTTACACGAAAGTAGGATGCACTGGTATAGAGTTCAAGAATTTTTCGAGGGACTTGCGGGCATATGTTGTTGGTGTAGACGCACAAATCATGTTGGATAGAATGTTCAATAAACATGAAGCATGTTCAGATTTTGCGTTTGATTACTGTGTTGATGAGAACGGCAGGTTAACCCGTTTATTTTGGGCTGACCCAACTTCGAGGAAGAATAATCAATTTTTTGGTGATGTTGTCGCTTTTGATGCTACCTACAAAACTAATAAGTATGTGTTAAGTTGGTATGTATTGTTTCTTCATTTGGGGCCAATTTTTTTAAGAAAAATTACATTATTTTTATTATCATTTTTTACAGGTATAATATGATATTTGCACCATTTACTGGTAAAGATAATCATGGAATGTGTGTTACATTTGGAGCGGGGTTGATAACAAGTGAGGACGTTGAAGCTTACAGTTGGTTACTTGAAAAATTCAAGATATGCATGGGGAAGTCGCCCAAAATGATAATAACCGATCAAGATCCGGCAATTAAAATTGCTGTTGAACGTGTGCTTTCTGACACCCGACATAGGTTGTGCATGTGGCACATCATGAGGAAGGTCTCGACAAAGCTCCCACAAGGCTTGAAGCATGACCTAGGATTTGTTAAGAAATTCAATAGCATTGTATGGTCTAATTTTATAGAGCCAGCTGAGTTTGACGCTCGATGGAATGAAATAATGGAAGAGTTTGGTCTTGGTGGTGGCAATTGGTTCAGCTCCATGTACAATATTCGAGAATTTTGGATTCCTGCATACTTTCGGGACTTTCCAATGGGTGGTATATTTAGGACAACATCAATATCAGAGAGTGTCAACAGGTTTTTTTGGTAACTATACAAACTCACATGATAACCTCGTTTCCTTTCTTATGCACTTTAATAGCGTGATGGATAATCAGCGGCATGCACATGAAAAAATGAGCAGTAAATATGAAGTTTCCTTTCCTCAATTTCGTACTGAATTGCAACTTGAGAAACATGCTGCTTCGATATACACGCACAAAATATTTGCAGATGTGCTGGAGGATATTGCAAGTGCTTGTTTCATTTGCCGATCAAAGAAAATTACAGACGACGATGTGGTTTCAACTTATGAGATTGACGATCGTGTTGATGGTGTATTCAGTGTAATATTTCACAAGACAGAGAATACCATTACATGCAGCTGCAAGAAATTTGTGAGGGTTGGCCTAGTGTGTTGTCATATGTTTTTTGTTTTCAAGGACTTGAAGTTTAAAGCAATCCTAGATAAGTATGTAATTAGTCGTTGGACTAAGTATTCTTGCTCTGCCACTGTTCTCAGCCTTCATAATGTCAAAACATCTCAAGCAGCTAACTTGAATGATTCACACTCGCTTCTAAGTCAACAGCTGCACTCGAAGTTTTATAGTTGTTTAGGTCTGGTTGATGGTAACACTGCTCATATGAAGTCATTCTTGAAAGTGATGCATGATTTTGAAGAAAAGTTCCAGACCGACGAAGGTAATGCGCTTACTGAAAATGGAAATAACATCATGTTCGAACGTTTTTACGGTTCTTCAATACCAAATGACGTGTCTGTTCGACCACCACTTCCTGTTTCAAATAAAGGGAGTGGAAGTAGGATAAAATCAAGAAAAGAGAAAGCTGTGCAGGATGCGATGAAGCCCCTTCGGAAATGCCACAAGTGTAATCAGATGGCAAATCATGATTCGAGAAATTGTCCAAATAATGTGTTGTAAATATAGACTCATAGACCAATAACTTATATTGAGTGTGAACTATTTTTATTCTAGTTCTAGAATATTAGATCACATTTTGGTTTGACTTGTTTCTGCATTTTATTTCGTCTCAATTATTTGATTAGTACTGAATGACATGAGTTTGGATGTTTCAGTAGCATGTTTTGCTTCTTTTAATTGCTTACTTTTCTTTACATGTGAACTATAGTCATGGTGTAATCAATACACATAGGCATAGTTATCTATGTATATTTATAGGTGTTCATAGATGTTTGAGTTGTTATATTATGTAATGTGAACTTAGTCTACTGGTGCAATCGAAGCATCAAAGGTACTAGAGTATGTATTTTGGTAAGTTGATCAGGTTATTGTACTATGAAGGAATATTGTATATTAAACGTAAATATTGTTGTAGTGTTTAAGTTTGAGGAAGTCTACCAAAATAAACAAATGATTATAGCAAAATAAGCAAATAATTATAGCAAAATAAGCAATATAATATAACAAAATAAGCAATTAATTTATATATAATAAATATAACCCATAATAATAAATAAAGTTAAATTAATTCGATTTCCGCCCAATATACGATGTAAACATTTTCAACTACATTCTTAAGATCCGTGCCTATTAAACCGAGTAGTAGATTCGTGAACAAAAGGAATATTATTTAAAAATGGGTATAAATATAGTTAGATCAAAATAAGCAATTTGCAATACCAAAAGAAGCAATTTTGAAACCAAAATAAGCAACAATTAGATCAAAATAAGCAATATGCAATACCAAAAGAAGCAATTTTTTAACCAAATTAAGCAAACAATTAGATCAAAACAAGGAATTTGCAATACCAGAAGAAGAAATTTTGAAACCAAAATAAGCAAACATTTAGATCAAAATAAGCAATTTGCAATACCAAAAGAAGCAATTTTGAAACCAAAATAAGCAAACAATTAGATCAAAACAAGGAATTTGCAATACCAAAAGAAGAAATTTCAAAACCAAAATAAGTAAACATTTAGATCAAAATAAGCAATTTGCAATACCAAAAGAAGCAATTTTGAAACCAAAATAAGCAAACAATTAGATCAAAATAAGCAATTTTGTAGCCAAAATAAGCAATATATATATTTCGAACTATATCAAATGGTTGGAAAAACAATTCATATTAAAAGAAGCATCAACTTATAAGAAGAAAAAAAACAATGAATTATTGTAAAAAAAAAAAGCAATGAATTATAATACTAAAAAATAAAAACAAAAAATAACAGGTATTACAAAATTTAAAATACATTACATTACAACAAAAAAAAAACAATGCATAATGAAATATTCATAGATAAAAACCAAGCATAAAACCTTTTAAAATCCGAAGTCTAAATTGTAACCATCAAGTATTCCAAAACATATTAATGTATTACTAATTAAGTTTTTGACTTCCTAACTTTCTCAATTTCTCTATAGTAAAATGTCATCAAGCTTAATCAGTCCATCCTCACATGAAAGACGATAACGAAGATTGGATTTCTTGATATTCTTATCCCTAATGTTGTTGTTTTCAGCAGCAAGATGGATGCACAATATTTAACGCGCATGTAGCGCATTTGTATCTTGCTGCTCTTTGTCAGACCTGTCCTCCATTTATGCTCGTCTCCTTTGTATGTTTCCATATATCTCATTGTATAGATACCACAATCATAGTTGTTGTTCCTATCAACCCAAAGTAGGTCAAGTATACATACACCCGCGTTCTTTAACTTCTTCGCCTTTGTAGTCTGGCCATTTTCCAGCATAAAATTTATGAGCATGCTTTTCTGCAAATATTCATGATTTCAAACAGTTATTCAAATAAATAAAATATGAGAAACAAAAGATGAGAAAATATGAACCAAAGCATTATACTTTCAGTTATAAACAACTCACCAAATTTTCTAATATATTGTCATACTTAGCAATATTTTTGTTGTTCGCATTATCAATAACATCAATACGGTATTTTCTCAAATCAACACATATTAAGAAGAAATGCTGGGACTTGATGATTGGGAAGAAAATCTGCAAGAATAAAATTTCCATTATCATATTTACAAATAGGTGAACTAAAGTTAAATCAACAATATAATATTTACCATGTCAATGTTGGCGAGTCTCTTTGATTGATTTCTTTCGATTTCATAACTCAATCTTTCACTGAAGGACTCATACAATCTTTCTACTTCCCAATGGACAGGTTCATCAATGATAGTGTGTAGCTGGGTTTTTTTTCCCAAAAATTATATAATAATATAAGACATACTCATTACTTGTTAAGTTGAAAGAAATAAATTGTTTTCGATATGCTTACACATGGGTTTGTCGTTGCAAAGAACCTCAATGGTGAATCTACAACTCGCATATTTTCCTTGTAGTTCAGAATTATGCTCCAGACATCCAGCACTGCACTACTAATGAACAAACCTTGTCCCATGGTTAAGATCTCTCTTCTCCTTAATTGGACATGACCATTTGTGAACAATAACTTTTCACTTGTTCCGATAACAAATACAACCGCACTTAAATAAAAATTAGATATAATTTAATTCAAACTAAATATATACGCAACTGAAACTTACATTTTCAAAGGATTATTAAGTAATGCATAGAAACACAACTCTCGATCAGTTTTTGAAAGTCTTTCGGTGGAATCAATTGCTCTAGCAACAAAAGGAGATGAGAATTTTCCTGTTTTCTTCAACGTGCTTCTGTTTCTTCGCACCATTTGGTGATTAGTTACATTAGTCAGCACCTAAAATATAATGATATTTTTTACATTATTGTATAAAATTATTATACCATTTAATTTATATGGACAAATTATGATAAGTACCTGATTCTTTTCCTTCTGTTGAGGGTTCTTCTTGTTTAAAAACTTTGATATACTTGTTCATTATTACATATCTAAATGCAATAAATAAAAATAAATCAAGTACATATTGTACCATTATAAACCTCACAAAAATATATATTTCACCAACAATATCTTACTTCTCCATTTGTGCAATTTACTTGAAAACCATCTTCATGTATATCAGCTTCTGATTGCATTTAAACCTAGAATTTCAGTTAAATATAAGTATATAAGATGTTATTATTAATATTAATAATCTTGATATTGTATCAAGCAATCCTTACAAATAAAAGAATAATTTATTAAACACATACCTCCTGCACATTTCCTGTTGCAACTAATTCACTGTCCTTCAGTGTATCAACTTCATTTTTATCAATGTTTGCATCCAAGTCCGCCTCATGGTTATTCAGTAATTCAACAAAACTTTCAATTCCCTAATATCACAATAATTAAATATAATATTTAACTTTTCATAATCAAACATTAAAACATAAAGATGCAAACAAGTTCATAATCTGAACAGAGTAAATGTTTCTTACCTTTTTTGGGTCATCTGCATCATTGTTTGTTGCTTAATTGTCCATTGTGAAATCATCTTGCGTAAGTCCAAGACTAAACTTTGGAATATCATTGGCTCTTTTAAAAAACTCGATTCTTTTTGCTTGTGCCTCTTCTATATCTTTCAGCATTCCTTCAGCAACTTTCCAAAACTCAGCATCCGTTTGGGTAGATATGTATTGTGATTCTGATGGTGTTTTCCCACTTACTAATGCACCATTGTTGCCGCCAATCAAATTTTGTGTTGCTTCAATCATTTGTTTGTATTGAATATTACACTTCATTATCGTTGGGGAGTCTTCGACCATTCCCATCAATTGAACCATTTTTTGTGCAACCCCTTGCGCTAATGATTTGAAATCGTTAATGTACTTTTCGACGACATTGTCTGATGTGTATTCCTTATGCATTACGTGATTCACATTTGATTGGCAAATATAACTTGATATATTCATTGCCTTATCAGGATATCCTCCACCAAAACCTCCAGAATTGATCTCAGATGATTGGCGCATTCTTAGCAATGAATTATTCCAATTAGCAACAGTTGGGAAAGATCTTGGTATTGTTCTATAATATAGAACAACTCTATCCACATATAATGCCTATAATAAAGATAATTGATCAAAACAATTAATAAATGTCACAATATGAAATAGATAAAAAAAAAAAAAAAGCAATAAATTATACCAAAATAAGCAATAAATTAGACCATAATATGCAACATAATGACAAATTTAAATCTTTTTCAAGAATTGTAAATCACTCTATACTTGAGATATTAAAATTTAAATCATAGTTTACTCAACCACAACTCACCAACTTCTTATTTATTTATATTTTGTTGCTTAGTTTTATTCATAATAAACATGAAGTATTGGAAACCATATTAATGCTTTTGCTGCAGCTATAAGGTATTATAAGCAAATAATTATGTCAAAATAAGAAATATAACACACCAAAATAAGCAATTACTGTATATCTAAAAAATATATCAAAAATTAATTTAAATTAATAAAAAAAAGTTCAGCTAATTCGGTTTATATTTAACATACAATATACACATTCTCAACTACATTCTTAAAAAATTGATAAAAGTTTATTAATTTACAATTTTTTGACTAGAAAGTTTTTTGGCTAATGTATAATTTAATATTTCTTTAATAGGACCATGAGACGATAAAAATCACCAAATATTTTGACTCGTACAATATGTAGCATTATCACATATTTTTGCATGAATAAATGTCCTATTTGTGCAGTTGTGTGGAAATAGAAGTATTATTTATTAAATTTAAGTAACTATTTTAATTATTATTCAAAATTCTCATAATATATATACCAAATAAGAAAATAATTATATCAAAATGAACATTTTTCATCACGAAAATATGCATTGTATTCACATTATCAAAGATATCAAACTCAAAAAAATCATTCGAAATAAAATAAGCAATCAATTATATATGAAATGAGCAATGAGTTATACTAACAAATTCAATTATTATAACTATGAAAACAAAATAGTAGACAGTATAGACTCAAGAATTATTAATAACCAGGAAAACAGACAAACCTTGCGTAACATTATAACACTCAAAACAAATTTCAGAAAATGACGTACCGTTATAAAGAGACTCGGTCCGACAAAGGAGTTATTCTTGTTCTTATCCCAACTCAATTTATGCTCGATCAGACATTTAACTACGAAATCTCTCCAATCCCATTCAGCAATTTTTTCAACCACCTCAAAACAATGCATGATCTGAGGGCTTATATATCCGGTAGTACTGTTCTCCACTAAACAAGTAATTAATAGTATCATGAAATGGCGCTTGAACCAATCTCCACCACTAGTATTATTGAGCAACTCCTTACACAATGTTGATGCTACTACCTTCCCTTTATATTCATGAAAAAATCCCCTCCATGTGTCCGTGAGTTGACACTGATGGTGCTTGCTTTTCTTCTTTATAAGCCATCCACCTCTTGGAAAACCAAGAACACGACGCACATCATCAGGATGCACATGAACTTTTCTTCCATCGTGTATATTTATCTCACAAGTTTTTGGATTAAAGTTATCAAGAATCCAGTAGCAAAGTCTACTTGGTACCTCGGTCACCTTTAATGATATAATGTGTTCAAACCCTATATCTCTTATCGCGCTCTTCTGCACCTCATTCATATCACGTATGACATTCACAAGAATTTGTGGACAACATCTACATGTCATCTTAGGAAATTGATTATTATCTATTCTCGCTTCTTGTTGCGCAATTTGATCAACATCCTCCACAAAAGCTGCCTTCTGTCTCTTATTCAATTTATTTAATCTCAAATTTTTTGCCCTCTTCACTATATTTACTGATACAAAACAATAATGCAATGGTTTCAAAAAAAATGAAGCTATTGAAACACATTCAAAATATTCTAAAAAATTGTATGCATAACATAATCATCGTAATCAACAAGCTAGCATTGACAAATACAAAACTGAATCTACAGTTACTGCATAACTAAATATGCTAGGTAGGTGAATACTGAATAGCTCCTACTTCAAATGAATATAATTATAAAAAAAATATGCAATGTCTTGCACCAAATTGTTTGTTATTGAGCAATGAATCACATAATAATAAGCAATGAAGATTCAGAATTAAGCAATGAAACACTCATTAATACGCAAGGAATATAATGAACATACCTCCCAAGTTATCATTGATCTTTGACATAATCATGTCAGATTCATCATCCGACTGAAAAGTGGTCGTCATTCTTGTTTTCCCTTCCAATTCGTCGGGACCGTCGATGTGTTAATTTTGTTATTCCATGATGCGATATATTCTTTGAAGATTAGTATCAATAATACTTCCATTATAGTGCAATGATCCATGATTATACAATGACACCTCACAAATATGTTTGCGTGAAATCTGCTATTGCTTAATTAAAGATATGCACAAAATCTTTGCATGGAATAAGAACTTACCTAAAAGATATGCACAAAATCTTTGCATGGAATAAGAACTTACCTAAAGTGCATGTGCATGAATTCCATTATTACCCTTATACTGGAAAAAAAAATGAGTGTCACGGATTTTCAGAGATTTTTTGGCTAATAATAATCAATAAATCACAACCATTAATTTATATACATCAATGATTTAGGATGGTTCCTAGTTTATTCACATGAAAAGGTTTGCATAAGATCCTACCTCATTGTAGAAGTATATTTACATACTACATATATGCGTAAAAGATGTAGAAGATGCAGACACATTTATAAAAGATATTATCTACATAAGAATATGGGAATAAATAAAAGAGGATTTATACATTGCCCATAAGAGATTAAAAACATGAATAAAACTTAAGAGATATATTACAAAATAAGCATAACTCTTTTAACTACTCTATAGCCGAGAGAGAGAAAAGAAAGATGTCAATCTGCCATGAAGATTGTAGAATCCACAAAGTTAGAATACAGATATGAGAATAATATCTATATTATATATAAAAATGATACAACTTTATTACTCTCTCACTAAAATAGTGAATAAAGGAAAAATGAAAATAGCACTAGCCTACAATATAAGAGAAGGAAAATAGACTGATAGGAGGGTCTCTCTCTCTCTCGATGATGAAGGGATGAAGCTACACTCTTCACCTTACTGTCAAACTGCAACAACCATCATAAAAGCATTCCCCAAAAGTCAATACTTGCAAAGAAGTAGCAGATTTCAGCTATAAATGTAGGTAAGAAAGTTATAGATATTCAAAGATATAAAGTAGAACACTCAAGTGCGCAGATGAAATTTTCAAACATTCAGATTACTCTAAGTATACAGCATACTCTTAGAAACACTCTATTTGAGAACATAGATATGCCAACAGATTTAGCCTCTTAAACACTTCAGTCTTCACTCACATAGTAAAACCATAATACACGGAGAGCTCTGCCCAATTTTTTTTCCCAACAGAAAGTTTCCAAGCCATATAAACCCAGAAGAGTTAGAAGTTCTTGAGGTATACAATTTCATACTTTCAGTTTTTATACATTTACTATTAGAGTTTAAAACATCTTCTACACTCAACAAATTCCAGAAATTAAGAAACACATGTTATGTTCCATTTTCTGTAGTAACTTTAGAAAATGTTAGTAAAGATATCTTTTGTAAAATATGTTCTCTATTTTAAAAGTTAGAATTCAAGATATGTGATAAACAATTAAACATAGCAACTTTCAGATTCATTAATTAAGGTTAAAAGCTTCTAAAACTCTAATGTTCTAGATTAAGCAAACTTTAAACTTGAAAGACACAATCCAGGACATGAGCTTTTTAACTTAGAAACATTCTCCAGAATTTAAGAAGCTTAAAAGCTCCCTACCACAAAACTTCAAAGACTTAGAAGCTTCTAGCATGCTCACAAATGGTTCAAATCAGAAACTAAGAAACCAAACCTTAGACTCTTAAATATATACATATTTCCAGATGAATAATTATAGAGCAGAATATCAAAAGTTTAACCTTGGCATAATATTGAATTTAGACTACAAGTTCAAAAGAAATTAGAAGCTTCAGATCCCACAATAGAAACTTAACCATAAGAGCACCATTTAATCAGAATTTCATAAAGCTCCAGGAATAATAATGAACAAAAAAAAACATGTTGAGATATATTAAAATACAGAGACTACCTCATATTACAACCAATCTTTAGAAACACTTTAGTCGAACAAGCCATAACCAGTCAATTACCAAATCTCTCTCTCGGCCAAAACCAAAACCGAAAATCAACCTAATTTAACACATGCCGAAGGCTTAGAGTCAGAGGTTGAGATATGAAATAGAACCGGATAACAAGACAACATTTTTAGTTAAATATTAACAAAACTTAAAGATTTCAGACCACCATGTCATCCTCAAGAACTAATATTCAGATTTGAAGTAGAATTTTTGTCCAAGAACTCATATTTAACTAAATATCACAACAAATAGAACATGCAGATTACATAAATGACAGAAATCCAAAAGAATAGAAATTTAAATACATATATAAATATGAGATAGAAGATGCCCTTGTAGAATCTGACGGGAGAGGGAGTAAGGCATCATACCAGTCCAGAAACCGAGAGAAGCCGAGAGAGGGGCTAGATTGTTGTGAGGATGTTCCTGTTCTGAACGGGAGCAGAGAGAGACCGAGAGTAAGGAGTGTTAGAGACAGATAATTTAGAGGATTATGTGGGAAATTACAGATAGAGATTAAAAATTGAAACATGCAGAATGCTAAATCCAGAAATAAAAATTTACATTCTGAAATATAAAGGAAGAAAAAGATGAGAGCTTTACCTATGAGAGGTCGAAGGTGGCAGTCCAGGAGGCTCCGGCGAGCTTCGCCGTCGATGAGAGTGCTCAAAACTGAAAATAGAGAAATTTAGGGAGACTAGATGGACCGATAATTGGAAGGGAGAATGAGGGATTGACAACTAAAACTTAAGAACTACAAATCTAGAAAGAGATAGAGGAAAGACAAAAGTTTACCTTTGAAAAGAGCACCGGCGAGTTTTTCGCCGTCCAACTGAGAGAACCGAGAGGCGAGAGGCGAGAGGCGAGAGAGAGAAAATGGGTGTTGTGGAGGGAGAAGAAAATCAAGAGAATGAGAGAGAGGGGGAGGGCATAGCCATGCCTCCTATTTTGTTCCCTCTATTCCAGCAAGAAGGAAGAAGAAAAACGATGAGTATGGTGGGAGGAAAATTCGAGAATTGAATCTGGGAGAGAAAGGAAAGAGTTGCGCAGAGTAGGAGAGAAACTGCTTGGGAGATAAACCTGGAGAGATGTGTGTATAGGTTGTGAGAGAGAACAGAAGAAATTGAGTGTTGGTGAGTGTAAATTGAAGAAGAGTCGGCTGAGTGGAGAAAGGTTAGGATTGGCATAGTTTTAATTTAAGAGAACGGGCCGGGTTAGATGGATTGGTCCGCATTCTAAGACATTATATGGGCCGAGTTTAGTTAATTATTATAGGCCGAATTTTTAACTAGCCCATGGATCGTAAATAAAACAAATGAGATAATATATTATTTTGATTAGGCTATATTGAAGTATAGATTAAGTAGTATCAAGCTTAGGTGTTTGGTTTGGTGGATGTGATAGATTAGATTGATAGGATGATAGATGATACGATTATTTGGATTATATAATCATGTGTTTTGTTTGATTGATTATAATGTTTGATAAATTATGTGATTATAATTAAAATATAGAAAAATACCTAAATTGCCCTTTATCGAAATATGTTGGGTGTGTGTTTACTTGTAGTTTTTTAAATAACAAAATAGATGAGGATAATTTTGTAAATTTGCATTTTGAAATAATGCTTGATTAATAATCAAGCCTAATCAAGTCAAGTTTGGATTGATTAATAATCAAGGAATTCATTGATTATATGCGGGCCGAATAATCTATCCCGGGCCAAATCAAACAAACCAAACACCCCCCAAGAGTATTAATTAATCCTTTTAAGATTTAATATGGTATTGTAACTTGAGATTAAAATATCCTAAGTAAATTGTCTTGAATAATTATAGTACCTATTATTAAATTAATTGGGTAAAACATATGAAAATATTAAGGTTTAATAAATCAAAAGTTGATTTAAAATCCTACGAGAATAATTATAGAAATTTTTGTTAGTACTTGAATACTAGTAGAATAAGAGTCGAAAATAATTCATGAAATAATAGAATAATATTTCATTCCAACTAGACGAATAATATATATATATATATACACTCGATTCGAGTATCTCAACTATTAAACTCGATTAAGGTTATGCTGGAAAGAAGTACTAAGCAAGAAGATCGAATTTTATTAGAAGAGGAAGCGAGTTAGGTAGGCTTTTCTTATACAACTAAAACATGTGTGTTGTGTTAGCTAGTTATGTTATTTTTTTTCAAATATCATTTTTGAACATAAAATATATTAAGTGTTGTCTTGCCATAAAATGTTTATGTTTTGTATGATACTTATATGCTTGAGTTAAAATAATCGAATTCGGGTCTCAGTGGGATAAATATTCTACTTGGGCTAGTGTACACAATGTGACCATGAGTCGACGAAGGTGTTGGCCAGTTAATGTGATCGTGAGTCGACGAAGGTGTTGGCCGATCAAGTGTTCGTGGAAGGAGGCCTCCTTCCCGACACACAGAAGTTACAGACGTGATAGATTACTAAAGAACTTAGATTGCAATCGAACCTTAAGATTTTACAAAAAATATTTAGTGAACATATTTTCTTTAAAGACAAAATCCTTATGCTTCACTTGAAATGACATGGCAATTATATATGTATGAATGTGATTTCGACATATGTCTACTGAATACTTTTGTACTCAGCCCTACATATATTTATAAATGTGCAGGTTGAGTTGTGATGAAAAGGGAGTGCTCAGCGAAGGTTTTGTCGAACTCTCTATGTAGTAACTATTGGCGATTTGCATGTCTTCATACATGTAGACTTTAATTATAGATCTTAATTCCACTGCAAACACTCAATCTAGTATTTTAAACAACTCATTATTCAGTATCTTAAGATATTTGTTCATTGACTCAAGTATTTTGTATCGGTTACCTTGTACCGATTTTCATGTTATTAACCATTTTCTATCGAAGCTTTAATCAAATATTGAGCATCGTGTGATCCCCATTTCATTCCCACTTCTTTATTCCATCCCCTTAATCACGATTTTCCCGACTTTTTTATCCTTAGCAAAGGTGGGTCGTGACAATTTATGCGTTGGAGAGATCGCTTCTTATTTTGTGCCGAAACAATTTATAAAGCACAAGCTGAAACAGGTGAAATCAAAGGTATATATATATATATATTCACTGAGCACCATTCATGAAAATAGTATTAATTTTCTGCTCGAAGCTAAACCCTCAATTTTTTTGAATATCCTGAATATTGCAAAAGCAAATTAGTTATTTTCTAACTATTTTTTTTTTCTTTTATAGATCTAGATGTTCACATATCTATTTCAACTATCAGTATTTTTTTTTTTTTTTTTTTTTGGTTTTTGAAGTTAAAGAACTTAGTAAGGATGTTATGTGCAGGCTGCCCGAAGAAGCCGTGAAAAAGTAGATATCTTGCACCACAAATGCAGTAACCATTCAATAAATCAAACAAAAGGTAGAAAATTTTGTTCTATATATTTTAGCACTTGTTATCTTTTATATATTTACTTGCAGAAATATTAACAGTTTACTATAATTTTCCTTTCTTGCATGAGTATTTCACAACTATACAACCTGTAAGAAGATATCGAAGATTGGAGAAAAAGGTAAATTCTTAAATAAATGGGTAAGATATTCACACTTAATTCGTTGTTGACCCTTGTTTTACTTGCATTTGAAAACAAAATCGTAGATTTTGTAATTTTCTTCATGATTGCTCCATATGTTTTCGTTTCCTTGTGAAATCTGTTACAAAAAGATAAAAACATGCATCAAAGATTATCTGTTACATATAAAAAAAATTGTAATCAAAGTAAAGATTATAAAAATACTAAACTCTCAATGCTTGTTGTTCTACTCTTAAAAGAGTAGAAGTCTCCTCTAAACTAGGAGAATGTATATTATGTAACACTAAAATTTATAGTTGCTTATAGTGTTATGAAAGACTCTAATTTATATAAACTTTTATAAAAAAAAAATAATTTATATTACTTTTAAAAAGTTAAAATAGAATTTGACATGATTGATATTGAACAAACAAATGGTCAATAACTAAACTCTGAAAAAGTTAACAAAAAAAAAATTAAAAGGTTCTCTAAAAAATTAGAAGTCTCATCTACCAACAACAAAAAATATACATATTTAAAGATATATAAATTTGTAATTGGATTTACGTGAAGTAGAATTTGACATAATTGATATTCAACAAACAAATGTTCACCAACTAAAATCTTAAAAGACTAAAAGTTCATGTAAAAAGTTAAATGTCTCACGTACCATTTACTATAAACATACATATTTAAACTTTTATATCTCTCCGTCTCAATTCACTTGTCCCAAATTCTTTTGGATCGCATATCAATACTCATTTTATTATCTTTTTAATTATCTCTTTCACCTACTTTTTTCACTTTTTTCTTATTTTACCTACTTTATTACCATTAACTCCCTTTACTTTACCATAATATATACCTTTTTAGGAAATGAAACAAGTAATGTGGAAACCCTAATATGGTAAGTGAGATAAGTAAAGTGAGACGGAGGGAGTAATTTTTAGTTTTATAAAATACACATTAGTTTTGTGCTAAAACCTCTTTAGATTAATTTGACTAATTAAAAACTTCTACAGTATTTTTGCTAATATAAAATAATTTTATGTACAAATCTCTTTAAATTATTTATACTAATTAAAAAGTTTCTAAAGTTAAAGTTCACTTTAGTATAATTAAAAAATAATTAAGATTTACTAAAAACATGACGAAGGTTCAATATGTACATCCCTTTGCTACTTGTTAGTTAAAGTATTATATGCAACCATTTTGAAATATGTACTAAAATTTTAAAATTATCTAAATTTATATAAATTATAAAAGTTTAGTATGCTTTATACTTGAAGTATGCAAAGCACTGCATTTCATAAAAATAGATCTCAATATATTTATTTAGATCCTAACATTTTGTTGCTTATAAAACTCTTTATTATAAACCTTATATATATATATATATATATATAGATTGTAACATTTATGTACATATAATTATATCCTTGATAATATAAACCTCATTTCAATGTATTTTTATTCTAGTTTATTTTACTGCATATTAATTTAAATCACCTTATATTTGTAGTATATCGGCATATGTTACACTATCTCTAAATAATGTATATCAATTATATATACAAGTAATGATAGCTTAATTTTCTAACTAATAATTATTTTTATGTTATATACTCCCTCCGTCCCACTATTTCCGTCCTCTTCTATATTGAGATGGGTGTATTATTTTAATAAAAGAGGACGAAAATAGTGGAACGGAGGGAGTACCATTTTTCTGTTACTTAATTCTAACTAATTGATTATTATATCAATTATATACAATTTTTATATTACTTAATTTTCTAACTAATGACTATTTTTCTTGAACTTTATATGATTTTTCTTATTTTATATGCAAGTTACAGTAGTTGATTACATGTAAAAAAAAATTTATAAAAAGATAGAAATTTGTATATTTTAACTCAAAAACTATATATGTTTATTTCATAAATGGAATATGTTTTTATCATAATCTATTTTTCTTGCTTTGGCATTCTAATTAAACCATTGTTTAGATACTTATGAGGATTATATGTTGGATAAAATATTACCTTTGTGTTGCTACATCATAAAATCTAAAATTAACATAAAATGTTGAAAACACTTATAGAAATTAGTCTAATAACAAACTTCATAAAAAATATTTAAATAGCTCATCTTCCTAACTTGACTACTCCATGAGATGCATACTATAATTTGCAACGTATGAAGTAGTCAAGACAAAAAACAAAAATAGAAAATAGACACATACTAAGTCCTACCTTCAATTGAAACATTACAGTAAGATGAGCTTTTTGAATACTACAATGCATAAGTAAAACTTTTAAACACCACTTGTTGGATCCTCTTCATCAAGAGGCTTGCTTCACCACAATCTTCCTCCTTTTCATGTTCTCTTCTTCACAAGTAGAAAATTTGTCTTCCAAATATCTTTTGGCTGAACTTGATAGCATCCAATCATCTTCACTACAAAAGGCAATGTCAACAGCCTTCGGGGATAGAAATTTTGGAGTACTCACCTGTCAAAACATTTAGGATCTTAGTGTATAAATATTTAATATATAAACTACTAAAAAACACATTAAAATACTTTAGTAATTGGAGAAATTGAACCAAGATTTGTAATTTGAGAAAGTGAGATGCATTCTTCTTGAAATTTAGATTCTTCTTTATCATGCTTCAACTTGTTTCAACTTTCTCTAAATGAATGACCAAGTACGATTGAACAATTTTAGGGATATTGCAAATCTTTATACAGTTATATGGATGGTCTTTCTTGAAATCAAACTCATTTCTCAGTTGGATTTTAAAAAGTGCAGTTTGTCCTATGATCTTATTCTCAATTTCAAATGGAATTCCACTTCCAACCTAAAAAAAATAAAAAGACATGGAAAATAAAACATTAAATTTAAATATGTAGATTTTTTTTAAATATATATATTATTATAATTTTAGTTATACCTCTTCAGCCTTTTAACTCAATCTCCCCAGCTTTCTTTCCAAGTAATTGAACAATTTCCCTATCCCATAACATAAGTTGAGTACTGCTACTTCCATCGAAAACGTCAACTTTGAGCATGAACCTAACATGGATAGTAGGAAATTACATAAACATATATATTTTAAACTGAAAAAGGATTAAAATATTTATTTATATAATCACTAAAATACCATTGCATTGTTGTAAAGTCATATTTGTTGCATCTTTCACAGTGGAACCTGTTATTTATCTTAGTCATTTTTTTTACACATCTTTTGGAAGACATGTGTACCAATCACCATTGCTTTCTAAATTTTCAATCCTTGTATAGATCCAATATGAGTCATTCTGTCCATAAAAATTACATAGCAACTACACTGAAATTAAGATCTAATTCAAAATAAGTAAATGGAAAATAAAAATTCAAAACATACCTACAAGCAGAATAAGACCTCAATAGCTTTAAAATTGGCAACAACCTCATGAAACTCATTTGTTGGTTTTATTTTGCTAACTTTCAAAGCAGATGGAAGTTGAGTGATGAAAGTTTCATCCCCAAATATCCTAAAATCAATAATCATTATTTTAAATAAATCAGAATTAAATATAACATCAAATGTAAACTATAAAAATAAAATCTAAACTGATTTTCCATGTATAAGTGGCTCAATAGCAAAAATATATTTCTTGAACATCTTCGTTGAAAATTATCTTTGATGAGTTGTAAGTGGTGCATGTACGTATTTCTCCTTTAAATTGAATTAAAGTTTGTTAAAATTGGATAATTAGAACATCATAAATAATCCATACACTAAAAATAAACCTTTATATAATGTGGCTCCGCAATATTGGATTGTGATAACCGATACTTTTTCCTTCTGCGTAAGGTCAAATCATTTAAGAAATTCATCCACAAAATTCTCCCATAATGTGCAATACAACACATTGTGCCTGCATGTAAAGGAAATTTGTTAAAACATGTAATTTTAAAACATATTCTGCATGAAATTTGTTAAAACATGTATTTTTTTTAAAAAAACTCATTGTTCGTCTTCTATCAAGAGCTACAATAGTTTGCAATTTTTTTGATTTCCCATTCTTCCACAATCTTTCACTACCCCAATCAAATCTGAAATATATAAATAAAAATTCCTAAAGCATTATTTTATTTTAACAGTATGTAGAAATAGAAGTTAAATAAAATAATTACCAAACAATGGTTGATCATTAACATCTTGAATTTCAGCAACACTTTCAAATGGCTTGAAAGAATACTTAAGATTTGGAAAGTTATCTTCAATTACTTCAAAAACCCTAGTCTTAGGGTATGCAGTAAGTCGATACGTGTGATTTGTTGTTTTGTAGCGCATATGGTTCATTCTTACGAAGAAATTATGTATCATATAAATTTCACCTTCCTTTAGTTTTGAACCATGTGCCTGCACTAAATTTCGTGAGAATGACATGTGAATTTTGGAACCCTACATGAGCAAAAATCATAGTTAATGTCTTATAAAACAAATTTATCTATAGTACTAATATTACTGCTATTCAAGAAAATGTGTGTTTTACCTCGATTTCATGTAGTATGCATTCCACACTCATTATATCGTTTTGGTTACCATTGAATGGAACTGCATAAACTCGAACGCACCTGACTCTTATAACCGAGTTTATGTTTATTTGTGCTAGATCGCTTATCGGAGAGAGAAATGGCACCATTTTCACAAAATTATATCTAAAAATGTAAAATATATTTCTGTCATTTTTTTCATATATAATGTGCATGTAGTTGTGCTACTGTTTCTGGATGTTCATGTATATTTGAGTGTGTGTGTGTGTGTGTGATAACATGTATGCATGTACTCGTAATAACATTAATATAACTTTATATGAAGTGTGTATACAGTTGTATACATAATTCTTTGTAATTTTCATCTCAATATTTTAGTAACAGTTTGGACAGTAAGTGTGCTTCTGTGTATAGAATAATAAATTGAAATAAATAAATAAAATGAGAAAATTGAAAACTGAAATTATTAGATGTAATATGTATATGTAATTTTTTGTGGTTTTTATCTTTGTATTTGTAAGATTTTCCTTTGTTGCAGACTTGTAGTAACTGGAAATGTTTTTAAAAATTTGTAGCTGAAAATTATAACAAAATATAAATTGTAGTTATCTGTAAAATAGTAATAAAAATGTATAGTGGAAAATGATATGAACAATACTGCTGTGGTACGAATGAGGGTGTTTCCAGTTTTGAAATCATGAACATCATGATATAAATTATCTCAATGCAAAACATAACTATGTTTTGCATGAGTCTTTCAAAGCTGGAAACACACTTGAGTATATTGTTGAAATTAGAAGTTAGAAAGTGACAAATAGAAATTAGAAGTTTGGGAATGGATAACATACTGAGGGAAATTAGAAGATAGAAAGTGAAAATGTTGATGTGTTGTTTGTTTTTACCACCATCCTATTTATAGACTCAATTTAAACTATGGCATATTAATTTTAACTGATTTTTTGTTAGTTTTTAATTCTCAACATTATCAAACATGCTGCTAAATCTTTAAAAGTTGAACTTTCACGTAGAGATTATGAGATTGTGTTAACTTTTTTCTGAAATGCAGCAAGCAATATTGGATAATGATTACTTTTCAGTACATAATATCTTATTAAGATATCAAAATCTGTTATTTAGGTCGATTGATGTTATTGTAGTTGGTAAATAGAGAAGGAATGATAGTGTCGTTGCTAAATAGAGAAGGAATTATATTGTAATTGGTAAATAGAGAAGGAATGGAAATGTTGATGTGTTATTATGTATTATCATGAGACTCAAAAAAATTTAAATTATATTTAATAAATATGTAGTGGATAAACATTCTAATATTTGATATGATTTATATAATGTTTTTTAAATGTATTATTTATATATTTTTGTGCAAGTGTTTATTTATTAAATATATAAAAGATGATAAGGTGGGAAATTTTTTAATTTAGCTTATACATATTATGTGGATAGACATATTAATTTTTAAATTTAACATATTTTTATTGTGGTATTTTTTTGTGGATATACGTACTAATATTTGATAAGATTTATATAATAATGATTAAATTATTAATTTATATGTTTTTATACAAAATTTTATTTTTTAAGTATTTGAAGAATGATAAATTATTCAGACAATTTAATCAATTAATAAAGTGGGAGTAGGTAAATAATTTTTAATCAATTTAATGTGGGAGTATGTTTCGGAGGGAAAATGACATTTTTGTAATTACTGAGAAAACTCAACTTTTTAGATAGTATAGATATAGATAATTTAACACTCTTGATAATCATGTCGGGACGATTACATATTCTCTAATAGGACAAAAGTAATACTCTCACTCCGTCTTCTTTAATTATACTCATTTTCCTTATTTGTTGTCTTATTTAATTATACATATTTTTTTATTTATTAAAGTACAAAATTTTCTTTTCAAAAATTATGATAATTAAATATTGGTACGCGTGCCAAAAACAAATGAGTCTATTAAGTGAGACGGATGAAGTATATAATAGCTAAGGTTACATATTCATTTTATTTTTGCAAATGAGATTGAGTATCTCACTTTTAATTCTAACATGCTA
This sequence comes from Leonotis leonurus, assembly GCA_026898415.1. Lineage (NCBI taxonomy): Eukaryota > Viridiplantae > Streptophyta > Magnoliopsida > Lamiales > Lamiaceae > Leonotis > Leonotis leonurus. The sequence goes on from JAPKLX010000270.1 coordinate 142,683, forward strand.
TATGTCGCATAACAAATTTTAATTTATTCTTATGTTTTTTAATTTAATTTTGTACTTAGTAAGGTTCCACCCAAATAGAATATATAATTATTTTTTGAACTTTTAATATGGTTTTGAATTGGTTTTTAGGATTGCTAAATACCAAAATAGGTTATATAACTTTTAAAATTTTATTTTTTTTTCAGGTAAATGTTAATTATAATTCATGGTATTATAACAGATTTTTTATTTTCAATAAATATTAATTAAAATAATACATTTTGATATGCGATTTGATGTGGTAAATCACATCAATTTTTATTGTGGGTGTATTAATAATGTATGCAAATTAAAGAAGAGAAGTGTGAACTTCTTGTTGGTATTCTAAACTCATTCACATCTCCTTTGATAGTTACACCAACAGAAAATCATATGGTACTACTCTATTATAGCTATTAACCATTGTCGTGAAGTTTCTTAATAACCACTAACTATTGTTATAAATGTTCTATTATGATCATTACCATAAATAATCATGAAGACTTTATCCAGTCCACTAAAACAACATCATGTGTCACGACCGCCCTTCGCTAAGGATAGCGAAGTCGGGGAAACGTGACTAAAGGAGGGATTTAAGAAGCGGGGGTAGAAAATGGGTGGATAGAATATTGGTAGAACTGGAAGATACTTTGATAGTATAGTTGATTCATAACATAGGAATTTCATTCGAATAACATAATAGGTTACAACGAGTTCAACATAAGTCTAGTACAGATTTATAGCATAAAACATCAACATCTCTGCAGCGGAATAGGATCAAAATAAAGTTTACATGTATGAGGACATGCAAACCCCCAAGAGTTTTATAACAAAAAAAAGATCGACAAAGCCTTGTAGCGCACTTCCTCCCATCATTGCTCAACCTGCACATTTAGAAATATATGCAGGGCTGAGTACAAAAGTACTCAGTAGACACATGCCGAAATCGCATACTTACAATATATATATGTCATGCCAGTATGAGTGAAACGTAGAGATTTTGTCTTTAAAGCACCTACGTTCACTAAATTCTTTTGTGAAACCTAATGTTTGACAGCTGTCTAAGTTCTTTAGTAATCTACCATATCTGTAACTTGTGTGTACCGGGAAGGTGGCCACCCTCCACGGACACTTGACCGGTCAACACTCGTCGACTCACAGTCACCTTGTGTACACTAGTTCGAGTGGGGTTGCTTACCCACTGGAACCCGAATTCGATTATAATTTAAGCAGATAGGTATCATACAAATCATAAAACATTTTCTGGCAGACACTGCTTGAAATATCAATTTCGATTCAAAGCTTTTTGAAAAGAATAACATAATACGGATAAGCACACACATTTGATTTTGTATAGGAAAGCCTACACTTGATGTATAGGTTAGAAAGCCTACCTCGTTGCGTTTTTCTCTTCTTCAGAAGTTTAACCTTTCCTTGTCTTCAAACTCCCACTCCCGTAATAACCTTAAATAAATCTCGTAGTAAGATACTCGAGCTTGAATATAGGTTCTTTTTCTTAATTCCTTTTAAGTGAAATGAAATAGTATTTCATAAATTCGAGAATTAATCTCGTATCTTGGTTCTACTCGTCTTCGAGTACTAAGGATATATTTTCCTAAACATACTTAAATAATTTCATTTGAAGCAAAAACATAATTTCTCAATTAATGGTCATTCTTTTAATTTATTTGATATGTTTAGTCAAATAAATAACAATATTCTTCAATTGAGAATATTTACTTTTAAGACTTTTAATTGGCTAATTAATCAATTAGAGTAACATAATCTATTTAGATTATATTAAGTCTTTAAAATTTTATTCATTAATCTCATAGATTAATAAAATCTCTTGAAATTAAGGTTGGGCTTTGGCACCAATTAATCTTCTCCTAGTATAGTCCACAAGATGATTTTTCCAAATTCTCACATTTCCATGAAACAAGCCCAACATGTTTTACTTATTTTGGCCCGTTAACTTTTAACCTTTTCGGCCCAGGCGAATAAAATGCCCGGCCCAATTCCCACTTAACCGAAGCCCACAAATTTTGCAACTTTCGGCCCATATAATTTTCTTTAATCCAGCCCCAGAATTCTAACATTTCTAGCCCGTTTCTTTAAATGTTTTGGCCCAGAATAACTTCTCAACATAACCCTAATCTCTAAATTTTAATTAAATTTTTCTCTTAATCCTACTCTTAAGGTAATTTGGATTAAACCAAATTTCTTCTCCTCCCTTAGCCGACGAGACTTTATTTCCTCCCTTCTCGTTTTCTTTCTCTTCTTCCTTCTTTCCTCGGTAGTTCTCGTCCTCAACGATTGAAGAAACCACAGAGCGGCCATTCGCTGCGCAGTCGTGGGGCAGTCCTGCGTCGCCTTCGTTCCTCTTCGCTCAGTCTCGCGCTCCTCCCGATAAGCTTACTATTCTCTCTATTTCCATATTCTCCTTCTCCTTCTCTTGCATGTTCTAATTTCTTAGGGGATATTGACTAAGTAAGGTTTTTAGGTCGAAATTAGATTTCTCTAGTAAATTTGTTTGATTTCTTCCTCTTATTGCTATATCTCTAACTGGAGATTAATGGGTAGGGATTTTGGGCGATTTCTCCTTGCAATCAGAGCGTTCAATTGGGTTCCTCCCCCGGTGAGTTCGTCAGCTCGCCGTCGCCCACTGTACTCTAACGGTCTCCTCTCATACTTTCTCTATTATCCCCTTTTTTTTTTTTTTTTTTTTTTTTTTTTTAAGTGTTATTGGCCAATGGTCTAAATTTCTCAAGTCATAATCTGGTTTTATTTTAATCGCATGCTTCAGTTCATATTGTATCCTATTTCTTAATGAGGGAATGTTTTAAGTTTGTGCTTGGCTATATTTGATATGTTGAGTTTGGTTGTGGGTGGGGTGTTTTGGGATGGTTCTAGATTCTGATTTTGGTTTGGTGAGTAATCTGGGCTTCAGATTTCAGTCCTTAGATTTCTGTGAAGCGGTTGAGTTTTGTCATAAGTAATGGCTTTGTGTGAACTGGTGGTTTCTAATGCAGCTTAGAATTTATGCAGATTTCCAACATCATATACTGAAAATGTCCAGGTTCATATTATATTCTGCATTGTATGTGTTCTGGAATTAAGAATATGAAGTGTAAGTAAGGAGTTTATGTACTGATTTGAGCTGAACATTGTATGGTAAAATTATGAACACCATATGCGAAGGTTGTGATGTCTTTACTTAAGCTTTTGGTTGAGTGTGCTGATTTGTGACTGTTTTAGAACCTAAATTATGATCACAAACTGCTCTATGTTTTAATAGCATACTGCCGTTTATATCTGTTTAGGAGAACCACTCGTTTTTTTCATAAAATTTCCTGCAAATTTCCTCCTAGCATACTGGGGTGAAAAATTCTGAAACATAAGTGCTAGAACCTTCTAGCCTATGTTGTGAATCTGAATCTTAGAGTCAGAATTTGGTAAATGGCAAGATATAACACACACAGTAAAGTTTCTGATTTTGATACAAGATTCTAAGTCCAAGGTTAAGCCTCTAATGTTCTTCCATTTACTAGTGAAATTTCTAGGTTTCCTTTCAGTTTTAAGTAGTGGAGATAAGAGAGAGCTATGAACTGAAATTCAATAATCATAACTTAAACACTGAATGCTCAAAGTTTCAAATTACTTACCTCCAAAACTTCACTTATTCTTCTCCTTGTTGAACTCTATGTGCTTCTTTCGTTTGTAGTAATATTTGTGTGAGTTGTGAGTTGTTAGAAATGTATTAAGTTATGAGATGTACTCTATTTATAGGAGAGATTGAGTCCTAATGGAAACATCCTAGCCATTAGGTCAATGTGTGATAATATCTAGCATGTTCCAAGCTATGATTATGTTTCTTTAGATTGCAACAAATCTGAAATTACATCTCCTCTTGCTTGTGCAGTTGGATGAAAGATTTGGCAGCTTTGTCTCCCTTTCACTTCCACCATCCACTTGTTTCAAATCTTTACTTTCTCTATGCAAGCTCTTGTTTGTTAAGGAGGCACAGAATGGTTTAGACTGCCCTATACCTATTTTTACTTTGCTTGTGTAGATGTATATAGGATCTTGACAGCTTTGTCTCCCTTTCACCTCAATACTCAACTTGTTCTAGCTTTACTTGTTTAACTAGCTATTTGATTTGTTTGTGTTTAATGCAGATTCCTTGCCTGTGAGAGCTTAGAAGTGCAGCTGATGTCCTTCTTTCAATAACAGCCGTCCACCTCCTTTTCCATATCTCCAGTTCTTAATTACATTCTCCTTTTTGACTTCTTATTACTTTTTGTTGAATAATATCTCCATCCTAGTCAAATGTTGCAGCTTTTACTTCTCTTAGTTTGACCTTATATTTCTTCTTGTATTAAGGTTATGATTGTAGAAAATTTCACTTTAAATCTTCTAAAATCTTACTACAACTTTCATTATGAGTTTTGTCTTCTTGCCTTTTACTTTATATCCTTTGGTAATGACATGTAATGCCTTGATAGGAGGTTGCACCTTTTTCTTATACTTTATGTCTTTGTAACTTGTATTAGTTTATTTACTCTTGTATACTATTCAATACTATCTATATCTTTATTCATTGTATAAGAGTGTGTTGGCAGCAACTTTACTTCTCCTTATATAATTCATTTCTTTATTTATTTATTTCCTAGCAATACTTATCCTTATAGACATGATCTATACACACACATGTGGGTTATATACATGATACCATACTCATGGTGAACATGAATGATGAGTAACTACTGTGTCTACTTGCCAACCGATTCAAATTAAAGGAAGAACTCAAATTGGAGCAAGAATGATCAAGAACATGCCTTTGCTATATCTGATTTAGTGTTTTAATAATACTAATATAAGTCACATCTAGGATAATTAAAGATAAGACTTCTTTAATATTAATAGTAAAGATCAAGCTTCATACTAACCTCTAATTTATAATGAGATTAAAATTTGAAACGAGTTTGATTTAAATGATATAAGAATTAAGATCATTAATTCGTTAATTCATATTCGCGAAATTTTAATTAGTCACGAATTTTCTAAAGATAGTTCTATCAAAATAGCGGGGCATTACATCATGACCATTACAATTGTCATGAAAAAAAATATAACTATCAAGACTTGAAAAAGAGATCTTAGAGCACCCAAAACTCACTCACATTCAACAATGATATATAATGTCCTATACACTTGAAAAAAAAATTAATATCTAACAATCTCCCACATGAATATTGCATATGTATCTATTGATAATATAGTGTAAGTTAATATGAAGAAGAGTCTCGTGCCATACTATCTTCTTGGTCAAGACTTGTTAGACAACTCTCGTTTTTGAGACCAAACGATTATTAAACTTACAGATATATAATATATGTAGCTGCACATGGATTTAGAAATTGGATCTAGATATATGTCATAATAGAACGTCTAAATATCATATTTTGATTCATTACTAGAGCATCTTTCAGAAAACGTATAAATGTCTTTTGCTTCATGTATAACGCGATCATATTTAAAATCATATATTCTATTAAATAGAATACGACAGTTGACAATAATATCATACTAATGCCTGACAAGTGACAACAATATATATATATATATATATATATATATATATATTCGATTTATAGTCTTATTTTTTAGTGAGTGGTTATAAACTTGTAATATCTGCACATGATGATGGACACATTCACATTTTTTTATCAGGCTTAATTAAAACTTGCTTTGGATTGGTTCTTCCGACAATGATCGTACACTTCCCAAAACAAACAAACAAAACAAGTGTTGAAAACTAAACTTGAATGAATAATAAGTACGTAATAATACATGACTTTAGATATTCATGTACCTAGTTAATGAATCATGTATCTGGACTAGTTTGTATTAAATATTTTGATCTCTAGAATTCTCCATAGACTAATATAAATAGTCTTGTAATGTATTGTAATGTAGAGATGGAAGAACAAGTCATTTTGCAATATAAAGTTTATCTAAATTAGTGACTTACTTTTGTTTTTAGCACTTCATCTTACAACGACAAGTAGGTCCCACCGTTCCAAAAGACGCAGGGTATGATTGAAAGTTGAAACTTACTCCACTACTTTACACATTATTTAAAAGTAACCAAGAGAATAAAATCTCAGTGAATCAAAATTACTGTAGACTCGTGATATTCAATTGAACTCTCCCGATAAACAGAATATGTAGGAGAGCAGCTTCAATTCCACAAACATATTATCTCCGCATAATGAAATATCCGAGCATTTTCGCTTCTACTTTGGTCCTTGTTGCGATCATTTCCTGCTCACCATCATCGACATCATTACCATCTTATAATTTTCTTGCATGTCTGTCCAGAACATCCCACAACTACTCTACCATTTTCAACAATGTTTACACCCCAATCAACTCTTCTTACTCTCCCCTTCTGCTCTTTCCCATTAAGAATCTGAGATTCGTATCAAATTCTACTCTAAAACCGTCTGTGATCATCACTCCGGAACACGAATCCCAAATTCCGTTTGTCATCTACTGTGCCAAAGAGAGCAGTATTCAAATTAGAACTAGAAGTGGAGGTCATGACTACGAGGGACTATCCTATGTTTCCCAAGTACCCTTTGTGATCATTGATTTGATCAATCTTAGTGAAATAACCATTGATGTCGAGAAGAAAACTGCATGGGTTGGCGCCGGTGCTACTATCGGCGCTTTATATTATAAGATCGCAGAGAAAAGTCCGGGTCTAGCTTTCCCTGCCGGAATTTGCCCAACCGTTGGTGTTGGCGGCCACTTCAGCGGAGGAGGCTACGGCACAATGCACAGAAAATACGGGCTATCCGCAGATAACGTTATCGATGCAAGAATTGTCGACGTTAATGGCAGAATTCTCGACAGAAAATCAATGGGAGAGGATCTGTTCTGGGCAATAAGAGGAGGCGGTGCTGCTAGCTTCGGCGTGATTGTTGCTTGGAAGGTGCACTTAGTAGACGTCCCGGAAAGAGTCACTGTTTTCAAAGTCGACAGAACATTAGAACACAATGCAACTCAACTCATTCACCGCTGGCAAAACGTAGCTCCTAAAATGGACCAAGATTTGTTCATTGGGATCATGTTAACCAGGGTAGGTTCCACACAGAGCAGCAGCAGCAGAAACACGACGATTAATCTTTCTTTTTACTCTTTGTTTCTTGGTGGGATCAACAGATTGCTGCCATTGATGGAAGAAAGCTTCCCTGAACTAGGGCTAGTGAGAGAAGACTGCTCGGAAGTAAGGTGGATCCAATCTGTAGTGTACATAGCCGGTTATCCCATTGAAACTTCCCCACAAGTTCTGCTCAACAGAACCATGAACGCAGACTTCTCTTTCAAAGGGAAATCGAATTATGTGCAGAAACCAGTTCCTGAATCCGGCTTCCGAGGTTTATGGAGGAAGCTTCTTGAACCGGAAGCTCAGTCAATATATTTCCTCATGACTGCATACGGTGGAAGAATGGAAGAAATATCTGAATCCGCCACTCCATTTCCTCACAGAGGTGGAAACTTGTTTAAAATAATGCAGGTGGTGTCCTGGAAAGTAGAGAATAATCAAGATTCCTACAAGTATATAAACTGGAGTAGGAGGGTTGATGATTACTTAACTCCCTATGTTTCGAGGAATCCGAGGGAAGCTTATCTCAACTACAGAGATCTCGACATTGGAGTCAATAACGTTGAAGGATATACAAGTTATGAACAAGCTAGTATTTGGGGTAAGAGATATTTCAAGAACAATTTCCATCGCCTTGTTCAGATTAAAACTGTGGTTGATCCAAATAATTTCTTTAAGAACGAACAGAGCATTCCACCACTACTCATCTCTCACTCACAAATATAACAATTATTTTCTGTCCTCTATCTCATTACATTGCATCATTTGGTAATTAATCAAGAAGATGTAATAGTAATAATAAATTAATAATAATAATTTCAGGCGCTTGTGATGATATTATCTTAGCAATTACGATTCTTCACCTTCAGTATTTGTACTGCTTGTGATTATCTTGTCCATATTCCCTGTGTAGTTGTTACCTTTCCATAATAATTGTTTTAGGTTTATGCATGTCTTATAAACTATTACTAGCAAGGTTAACACTCGGTGTATTAATGGTGGCTTCTCCATCTAATAAAATATCACAAAACATTGTATAATCTTGATCATAATGGTACGAGCGTCATTGCCTTTGTTCCTTGTATATCTTTATTAGTTATTACAGTAAATCACTCTTTGATTGATGATCTAATCATTATGGACCAGAGAGGCAGTTGGAAATATAAATTGTCCAACAACTGTAATTAACTAATATTTTAATAATTTGTATTAATTTCCCTTTAAACTTCTTGCTGACGCAGTACCATCCATTTATATTTTTCTAAAACATATTTGGTACTAGTTCAATTTATCTAGACATAGATGACGAGACTTTTTAATATGTATGATTGTTTCTATTGACAACGGGGATGTCTGCTGCCGAAACCACATGTGAAGGCCCGCCTGAGCATAGGTTAGTGCGGTTGACTAGGGCCCAAGGTTGAAAGGGGCCTCAAATATTCATTTTTGTATTGTTACGTTGAGAAAATATCAATTTCTTAAAAATTAATCTATTTTTTGGGGCCCCAAGTTGTCTAAGAACCTGAGAAAAGAAAATGGGGGTGGCGATTTAGAGAAAGGATGATGGAGCTAGGTATGACAATCAGGTCAATCCACTCGATTTTGCGTTAATCCGTTCAGATTATTAGTTAATTGAATTTGGACAAAATTAGGTTGAATTTTTATATATTAATTTACAACTTTAATCCTAAACGTTCGATTTTCGAGCTAGCCGATCGGCTAGAATATTTACAAAAATATTTATCATATATGTATATCCTTTTGTAATTCTACATTTAAATATCAAATTTAAATATGAATAAATATAAATTGAAAATGATAATGATATTTTACCAAAACTGTGCCATAATTAATTTTTTAAGTCATTTATTAATTGATGTGTATGATAAATACTCTTTTGCATAGAGAATCAAATATATTCTATAATATTTTTATTTTATTTTTTCATTCGATTAATTGGGCTTACCCACTTGTTTTTCGGGATAGTCCTATTGGATTCAGATTGTTTTCCATCCAATCTGTTTGTGCTAAAAATAATTTAAATTGTAAATTTTCAACCTTAACCCTTTTCGGTTTATGATTAGTTTTCGAAACGCACTTTCAGACTAAATTGATATCTTTAAATGGAGCAATAGAGATGAGAAAAAAAACACTTGTTTAAAAAATTCTATAAATATGTATTTTTTATCTTTTTCTTTTTACGGTTAAATAAATTAGTTGTGATTTTTCAATTAATAAATAATTGTATTTTTCTTTCCTTCTTTTTTAATTTTAGATTGCAAGTCGTGCATGTGTTCACGATTATGATTAAAGTTCAAACCGTAATCAAACTGTTGGTCCCGAAACGAGTATATAGAGTGTATGGGGATACATCAGTTAAATTTTTTTTTAGATTAAAAGAAAGTTTCATTGAAAGCTCAGAATTGAAGGGAGGAGATAGCTTCAGTTTTAAAGTAACTTTTGATAGCAATCCTTCAGTCTACACTTAGTGTTTGACTAATGGACTAATATCTTAAGTATGCAGTACAGAAATGGTGGTTTGAAAGCTTACTCGTTTATCAAAAAACATAATGTTAATGATCAAGTTTGCACGTAATCAAGCTTACTCGTTTATCATTACTTGCTTCACCTACTGAGATCTTTTCCAGAAGTGGTAATGCCTATAGGAATAGCATATCCCTCAGTAGCAAGTGTGACTTCAATGGTAACTTCAATGCAGAGCTTCAGTGAATGTTATCTTCATCCTTCAATTTGCTTCAACTTCAAGACTTCAGGACATGACTTCAGTGGCATGGTCCTTCAGTGTTGGCTTGAGAATTGAGTTATGAGAAACTTCAGTACTGGTCTTCAACTTCAGTCTTGAGTCCTTCAGGTTACGTGTACCTGTAAACTGAACTTCTTAACAAGTAAGTTTTAGGATAAGACTAAAGACTAGATTTGAGTTTTTGATTTAATACATCTTTCAGGGGAAATTTTGGAATCTAAATCAAAATCTTTATAAATATTTCCCAACACAAACAGTCGGTTCACTGTTCTATTTTCAAAATTATAACCTAATCCTGGTTATAACGGTTCATATTTTGGAATCAAAACCGTTCAAGGTGGTTCCAATTTTGAACCGATGGCTCTGGTTCTGCACCACCGGTTCTTTTAAAATTGTCTTAAAAATATGTACTTTTATATAAATTTACAAGTTAAAATGTACTCCCTCCGTCCCACTAAATTTGACACATTTCTAAAATAATTACTCCCTCCGTCCCACTAAGCATGACGCCTTTTTTTTTCCGGCACGGTTATTAAGGAGAGTGTATAAAGTAGTGTGTAAGAGTGATAAAGGTGGTAGAGTCCACATCTTTTTGAAGAGATGAATTTTACTATTTATGAAATGTGTCAAGTTTAGTGGGACGTCCTAATAAGGAAAGTGTGTCATGTTTAGTGGGACAGAGGGAGTAAAAGTTATCATTTTTAAAAAGTGTGGACCCTACCACTTTTATCACTTTTACACTACTTTATACATTATTTTTAATAACCGTGTCTAAGAGTTTTGTGTCATCTTTATTGGGATTGAGAGATTAATTTTATGAGTTATAAGCAATAATTTTATATAATACAAAAGATAAAATTAAATTAGGTATAGAACAAATCTATTAAAATAAATGTTGAGCAACCGCTGGTTTATGGTTTTAAAAATTTTGAACTATGACCAAATTGTTCCTTATACGGTTAACGGTTTGAAATCGAACTGTCGAGTACAATTAGATTTTAAAAACCACCTATTACAATTCGATTGTGGTCCAATTCTGACGGTTACGATTCTTTTAAACACCTCCAGTAAGTGGATTAATTTTGTAGAATGAGGTGAAACTAATCTTGCAAAAGTAAAAAATACTGATGATAATTAAAATTTGTGTTATTGATTTTTAAATATACCAACTTTGCACTTATTTTTAATTTTAACATAAGTTTATTGTGTAAAATACATATTACTCGATTTTTAGCACGAGTTTAATTTTGTCCAAAATTGAAGCTGCATGTCAATAATTATCCAATGAGACATAAATTAATAATTTTTAAATACATGAATTTTTGTCATGATTTTAATTTTAACATGAATTTTGAAATGTTATGTAAAATACACAAACTTTGATAATTACTCAATTTTGACACAAGTTGCATTTGATAATGATCCCCCAGATTATGAAAGTTGTTTACATTTTGTAATTTTGGTCCATCCACAAAAGATCTTTACAATTCAAAATTTTCACTTATAGTTAATGTACTCACTTCACTCAATACACTCAACTTTATTTAAAAATAAATAAATAAATAAAGTGAGACCCAAACTCCACTTAATACATATAATCACTTAAAAAGAATAAATTAGGTGTATCTAAAATTTCATTCACTATACACTCTCACATAAAATCAAAACATGATATTTAGTGCACGGATAAAGTAATTAAATAAATTAAACATAGTGTGAGATAAATAAGGAGTTAATTATACTAACTAGCCAAAGAAGATAGTAAAAGACAAATAATAGCCACAAACTTAATACTATTTAAATTCTAGCCATTTTGAATGTGAATTATCATAAATACCCTTCTACTTAAATTTTAATTGTATGAATGGTATGAAATGTATGAATAATATTCATTCATACGATTCATACGTACATACAGTTTAATAAAATTAAGTATCACATATGAATAGTACGATTCGATACAATTCATACGCTTCATACGTACATATAGTTTAATAAAATTAAATATCACGTATGAATGGTACGTGTTGGGAAATATTTATTAAGTGTTTTGATTCAGATCCCAATACCTCCCCTGAAAGATGTTATAAGACCAGTACTGAAATCTTAGTGTTTTTCTTAAGAACTCATATGTTATGGAGTTCTGTCTTTCAGGTACACTGAAGGACACCTACATTGAAGATTCAAAGTATCCCAATACTGAAGGACCTTTCTACTGAAGTCTCCACTGAAGTATTGAAGTTGAAGTTAGAAGCCAAAGTCTTCCTGCCACTGAAGTATTATTGTTAAAGTCTGCACTGAAATCTACATTCTAGAGTTCCCACTGAGTGACAATCTATAACGTAGGACTTTCCTTTTATGGCAAAGATCTCAGTAGGTGAACACAATCTTGTGTCAGACACCAAAAATGGCAAAAGGGACGAAGACTCCAACGGGAAGAATTCAAATTGAAGCTCTATCTCACAACGGCCATATCCTTGAGAGAGCACTATAAATACCCCGCTATTTCAACAGTTCAAGACACCGGTTACACTGCTTCCAAATTCTCTACCGCTATTTCTGCATTCAAAGCTTTCAAATCTTCAGATAGAACACCTAGCCTTCAGTTTCTATATTCTAGTGTTCTTAAGCGATAAATTCTTGTAACCGAAGAGTGATTAAACTTACCTAAGTCATCTGTAAATCACTGTAAGATCATATGCATTAAGTTGGAAACCCTCGACTAACATTGAGAACTCGTGGACGTAGGAGTTTTATCTCCAAACCACGCAAACCAAATCTCTGTCTCTCTCTCATTTAATTTCAGTATTCCATATTCTTATATAACATTAATTGAATATTGATTAAGTGAAAAGAGAAACACTGCATTAAGTTTTCTGAAACAAACGAGTTAAAGATTTAAAACCACCACATTCCGCACACTTAAGATATTAGTCCATCAGTCAAACATTAAGTGTAGACTGAAGGATTCCTATCTGAAGGTATTCACTCTCAACTAAAGTTCCTCTCTTCAGTTCTGGAGACAAAAGTTTTTAAGTTGAAAAACTGACTGGTGTATTCCCCCCCCCCCCCCCATACACTCAGTTTCACTCGTTTCGGGACCAACAGTACGATTCGATACAATTCATACTATTCATACTCAAAAATGTAAAATATAATTACAAGGATATTTTAGTACAAGAAATTTATAAATGACTAGAATTTAACTATTATTATGTTGGTGGCTATTATTTGTCTTTTATAATATTTTTTGGCTATTTTATATTATCACTCATAAATAAGACCCACATTGTTTGTAATGTCGTGGATGATAAAAAAAAAATTAATGGTATATTCAATAATGACAATTTAATGAAATAACTATGTATATCAAAAATATTATTTAAGATGATATATGCAATATATTTACTAAAAAAAAATGAGACTGTATATTTTTTGTGAATGAATGAAAATAAATAAGACTGTATAAAACTATATTTTTCTATACATATGTGATTTTATCCATATGTATTATGAATATTATTTATCAAGTATGACCAATATATATACATAAAATTACATTATTATGTAATTAGTTATATTTAAATATAAGAAGAATAAATGAATTTGAGTATAAATGTAAATATGTATTAATTTATAAATGTGACAATGACAAATTTATATTATATTCTTGAAATTAGGTAAAAATAGTAATTTTAATATAATGAATCGAAATTTTGATCACCTAATAATAGTTATATTTTTTATTTTTCTTTTCTATATATTTTTTAAAAAGAACTATTTATAAATATAGTTATATTTTTTATTTTTCTTCAATACATATTATCAATATTTAATTTTCTTTGATTTTATTTATAAAATTATATTTATTAATTTACTAATTTATATATTTATAACTTTATGAAATTATATATATTATCAATGAAAATATTATATATATGTGCTCTAAGTACATATATGAGAAAATTATTTATAATAATGAAAAAAATATATCTCATTTATTTATCTAAAATTAATAATTAAGATTAATTTAATTAGATATAAATATTTTTCATTATAATAAGGATGTAAAAATTATATTTTTATATAAATTATTTATTTTGAAAAAAATCTAACATCTTTAATTTATTAAAATGAATGGTTGCTATATTTTCACATTTCTCACTTAAAAGTTTTTGTTTTCTTACGAATCAAAAAGATCTTTAATTTATTCGGATAACTAATACATATGTTAAAATAATATTTTTAATCAACTATTGATTTTTGTAATAATTTATTTATCAACACATGTCTTACGGATAAAGCTGTCACGAAAGACTCGACCCGACCTGCCTACTCAGAGTACTTGTGATTTTGGTAGGAACCGACATAAAAAAATTTAGGATTGAAAATAATCATGCCCGAAAAAATCATCTAAAAATTTTATGAGCCAATACAATATCGGGCTTAAAAAGGTCCATCAATATATATACACAATACAAAACATCAATTATAATTCATTTTCAATGGTAATTTTGTAATTGAAATATTAAAAATCTTTTAAGATTTCGAGTTTTATTTTTAATTAAAATATTAAAAATATAATCTTAAATAATTAAAATTAAAATATTCTATTTTCAATATATTATATAAGTAAAAATTATTAAAACAATTAATTTTATTAAATAAAAAATATCATATTTTATAGATGAGTAAAATCGACCCGCCCAACAGCGGGACCGGTGAATCTTATATTTATTGGTTGAAAATTTTCGAAAAGTTTGGACGAACTTCAAAACCTTGGAAAGTCTAATTTGACAATTTTGACAGCTCTAATGGTGCCAAGACATATCTAATGCACTAATAAAGAACTCATTAAGTCAAACACTAAATAACATAAAATTAACAAAGAAAAAGAGATTTTGAATGCACATAAAATACAAAAATGAAAAACTAAAATAAATAAATCTCATGGAATATGATAAAAAAAAAATTTGAAGATAATTATTTTATAGGTATCAAATAAATTATAAATTTTCTTCTCGTGCATTACACGCAGGGAGTCACGTACTAGTTATTTATAAGGTTCAAATAGGATGTAATATATATGAAATTAATCTTAAAGACTAAAGAAATTGAAAATGAATGTTTATAGAATCAACCAGAACCAAATGATTCTAGAACTGAAACCCAAACTGAAGGTCATGATTTGATTCGGTTTTGGTTCCACTTGGCGATTCTAATTCCAGTTTGGTTCCAAATCGGTGTGCCTCTAATTGAAATCACATTTAAGCAACTTTTTTTTCCAAATAAATGACAAGTAAATAATATCCTGTAGTCAATTAATTTGAATTTAAGAAAAGTTGATATTGAAGAAATTTCTTTTAATGCTACATATGGCATGGGATACCAAATACTGGATTTGCTGGGGGTTTGGGGCGGGGTGGCTTTGATATATATTCTAACAAAATGTTTCTCTTACATGTGCCTGTCACAAAATGTTTCCTTACGTTTGTTATCCTTTCAAAGTTCAAACTATACTTGAAATTGATATTTCATGTTTCAGGAAAAATGTTGAACCTTACACTTATCTTACTTATTATTGGATTAATCTCTAAAGCTTTGATAGAATGTCATCATGTTTCATTTTACTCGGTGTCATTGATATTTCTTATTAAAATCAATTCAAAGACAAATTCTTGAGCCTCTCTCTCTAACACATAGTCATCAGCTTCTCAAAATAAAAAAAATTAAAAAAAAATCATGAAATCTCGTTTCATCTCAAATCTGTCATTCATTCTTCTAATCTTCTCATACTCAAGCGCCGCAAATGGTGAAGCCGATTTTCTTCACTGTCTCTCCGAAAACAAATTCCAGAACCACTCCTTGATTTCCAGTGATGTATACACTCGTGCAAACTCATCTTACACTTCCATCCTCCGCTTTTCCATTCGAAACCCAAGATTCGCATCCAAATCAACTCCTAAACCGCAAGTGATCATTACCCCAGAACACGAATCCCAGATCCCGCCTCTCATATGCTGTGCCAAACGAAGTGGGTTGGAGATCAGAACTCGAAGTGGCGGTCATGACTACGAGGGACTATCTTATGTGTCCCACGTCCCGTTCGTCATCATTGATTTGATCAATCTCAACAAAATAACAGTCGATGCTGAGGAGAAAACAGCGTGGGTTGAAGCTGGTGCAAACATCGGTTCTTTATTCTACAAAATTGCTGAAAGAAGTCCGGTTCTAGCATTTCCCGCCGGTTTTGGCACAACCGTCGGTGTCGGTGGGCACTTCAGTGGCGGAGGGTACGGCACATTGATGAGAAAGTACGGTCTAAGTGCAGACAACGTTGTAGATGCTAGAATAGTTGACGTGAATGGCAGGATCCTTGATAGAAAATCAATGGGAAGAGATCTGTTCTGGGCGATTAGGGGCGGCGGAGGTGCCAGTTTCGGTGTAATTGTCGCTTGGAAGGTACAATTAGTGGACATTCCTGAAAGAGTGACTGTTTTCTCAGTGGCAAGGACTTTGGAACAAAATGCAGTTCAACTAGTCCACCGCTGGCAATACGTGGCTCCCAAACTCGATCATGACTTGTTCGTTGCGGTCAGCTTGAGTCGGGTGAGTTTGAGCCAAGAGGGAAGGAACGAAACGATCAAAGCTACCTTCTTTTCGCTGTTCCTAGGCGGCGTTGAAGGATTAGTTTCATTGATGCAAAAAAGGTTTCCAGAACTGGATGTGGTAAGAGAAGACTGCTCCGAGATGAGTTGGGTCCAATCCACCTTATATTTTTCCCAAGCCCCTGTAGTAATACCACCACCTCAGCAACAACCGTTAACAGATTTGCTCAACAGATCTTCTTCTGTTCGAGCAAACTTCAAAGTAAAATCAGATTATGTGCAGAAACCCATTCCCAAAAGTGGCCTTCAAGGCATCGTCAGACTGCTATATGAACCAGAAGCTAGTATGGCTGTAGTGTACTTGATCCCATATGGTGGAATAATGGCTGAGATTTCACAATACACCACTCCATTTCCTCATAGAGGAGGAAACATGTACAAACTTTCTAGTTTGGTGACTTGGCAGACTCAAAATTCCGACAGGTACATAAGTTGGAGCAGGAGATACTATAGTTTCTTAACTCCTTATGTTTCGAGGTGTCCAAGGGAAGCATATCTAAATTATAGAGATCTTGATATTGGTGTGAACAATGTTTATGGGGAGACAAGTTATGCAGAAGCAAGCATTTGGGGCAAGAAATATTTCAAGAATAATTTCGACCGGCTTGTTCGGGTGAAAAGCGTAGTTGATCCAGACAATTTCTTTAAGAACGAACAGAGCATTCCGCCTGAGTTATAGGTACAAGTAATTACGGAAGGTGTTAAGATGCACTCTTCATGAAATGTGCATATATGGTTCACACTGCCAATATTGTCTATTTGCTTTTGAATAAAGCGTTGTGTATGTTTTAGTTATTTCATATTTCATGATTTAATCAACTGTAATATCTTCAATTATGATGTATACTCGTTTTATAGTGTGATCAAATTGAATTAGTTTCATAAGTGTCAACTAAGATTAAATATGAGGCGTTTATTTTGTTAAAGTTGTGATTTAAATTAATTGTTTTAAAAATTAGAATTTTAAAGATGTATTAATATTTATCAAATATCTATCACTGGTTTATTTCTTATTTTATGGGATTTTATTTTTATTTAATATATTTTTAACTACAAGATAATTTAAATATAATTTTTATAGTTAATGCTTATTTATTATTTGTTTGTTGCTTTTTTTTTGTTGAAATATATTGAAAGTACATAAATGTAAAAAATTAATGCTTAAGTGGTGGAGTATTTTATTGCTTTAATCTTTTTGATTTATTTCTTACAATTATAATCCATAAATTAAAGAATCAAAGATATTAACATAAATAAAAGATGCTTAAATAATCTATGCTTAAATATTAGTTTTTATTGCTTGTATCATTATAATTCACATTATTATTATTAAAAATAAAAAAGAGAAAATAAAATATCAATGTTAATATATGTAGATGAAATTCGTAAACAGAATAAAATGAAAAAATTGATAATGAATTCATCAACAAAGAAATTACTAATCAACTATGTTTTTTAAATACGCACGAAATATATCTTCTTAATCTTTATGTCAATTTTTTGTGACCGCTATAATGAAACGAGAAGAATATTGATTGACGTGAAATTAGGAACGAGATGCCGAGTTGCTATTTGATAGCGTGAGTAGGCAAGCAGAAGAGTAAAATGTAAGTCTGGATATAAATTGATATACACACATAAGGATATATTAACTTTTGTGTCGTTGAAAGTGGTCAAGTTCTCTTTACAAGTCATTCTACTAAAATATCCGCAGTGGACACTATTCGTTTTTTGGCTCTCGTAATTAATTTCCATATTTTTACTTTGTATTTTTTTTCACTACAATGCAAAAAAGGTGGGAGCCCAGACTTCCAGGGCCTCATATTGCCACAGTGTGGGCGAATCTGCGAGCTTGGACTCACATTTGAGAGTAGGACTCTCAAGCCCCGTACTCCTCTTGAATTTTTATGTGTAAAAATAAATCTTTCTTCTTCACAATGAGAAGTAGCAATGTAGACACGCAGTAGACAGTAGAAATAATTCATCCGCGGAATTTGTATTCATTTCTTCCTTTCTTCTTTTGTCATTCTTTCTTTCTCAAAAAAATTAAACATCAATCAAATATTCAAGACATCTTTTACATTAATTTTATTGGGATTAATTTTTTTATTGTTTCACTTGGTCTCTACATCATTCTGAGATTGTGGAATTAACATTTGCATCAAAGTGAAGTGGTCAAGCGCTGAGGTAATTTAATTTATAAATATATGTATTCCAGATTTCTACTTATATTTGTTGTAATATAATTTATTTTTGTTCATCATTTTTCTCTATTATTTTTGTGCAGTCAGCATATGGAATAGGATAGAAAATGTTCTTGGTGTGAAAATAGGAGAGAATGGATGGCTCGAAATTCCTGGTTTATTCTATCCTATTTTTTATAGTTAATTGGTGTGTGTTTTTTTACAACATATTGTTATTTTTAATTTAGTTATGCCTCATAATTTAAGAAATATGAATTTGGTTACGAAAAACGTAAGGAAAAAAAGAGATTATAAAAGTTGACTCAATCTCAAAAAGAGCTCTTGATTAGTTTATTATGAAAGAATTTAATGTTCTAAATCAAAATGTTGAGAATGAAGTTGATGATTCTATTATTCCTTCTGATAATGTGTCATTAGATATAGAAAAAACTTCAATAGATGATAATGTGCAAATTGTATATAGTGATAATGGAGCAAATGAAACTAATGATAACAATGAAAATGTGAATGGTTTGAATGATAATGATGATGCTGATGACATGTTGAAACTAAAAATAATGATCAAGCATATATAGTTGACATATATGATCCAAGAACTTGGGATGATCTTGATTCTAAAATGATTGAGGTGTTGTATTTAATGGTCCTAAAAGACACTTGTCTATTCGAAAAGATTTTAGAGATAAACTAAACGACTTTGTGCTACTTTATATAATGGAGAGAAGTGTAAAAGAGAGTGACTTGTATATTCAAAGAAACTTAATAAAAAAAATAGTTTTTTTAAAATTTAAAAAATGGCTTGGAAGAGGTCAGTTAGTTAATAAAGGTTATTTGAGAGCATGAGACTAGTTTAGAACATTCTAAAAAAATGACAACTTGGTATGATTTGCGTCTAAGATTTCAAAATAATCAGAAACAACCTTAAAAAGAGAAGGATCATTGAAAAAAGTGTGTTGTTAAGAATTATTTCAATTGTAAAATTTCTTGCTAATCATAATTTAGCCTTTCGTGGTTCTAATGAGAAATTATATCAAAATAGTAATGAAAATTTCGTGAGTTTGATTGAAATGTTTGTAGAGTTTGATCTCATTGTTCAAGAACGTGTAATCAAATTACTAATGATGAAATTCATTGTCATTATCTTACATAATATTCAAAATGAGTTGATATTTTTGGTTGGTTCCGCAATTAAATCTAAAATCATTAAAAAAAAATCAAGCTAAGTATTTTATGTGATTCTTGATTTTACCCCACATGTTAGCCATCAATAAAAAATATCAATTATATTAAGATATGTTGATATGTATTAATATTATATGTCATATCTTGAATTTTATATTGTTAATGATACAAGTGGTCAGAGACTTTTTGATATTTTGAAAAATGAGTTGAATGATCTTGGTTTTGATATAAATTGTAATGCCCTGCCTTTTTAATTCTCGAACTAGGCGTTATCAAACGCGTTTGTAATACAAACGGAGATGATAAATATATATATATATATATATATATATATATATATATATATATATA